>VZRX01002189.1:94273-186353 GCA_013398075.1 Notiomystis cincta
TTTTTTTCTAATGGGGAAGAATGAAAGAAAGAAATTAAAAAGAAGGCGGCGTGTCTTGCAGATTTGGCACTTTTCGAGGTACATACCTCAAGGAGAGAGAGATCTTGGACTACATTTGTGATGCAAACTGGAACCTTTGGCTACCAAATGCAGGATGTGGTGTATCCTGTTCAAAGAGGCACATATTTTGCATGTTTTTGTTGGCTCCTCTCAATCAAAGCATGCTGTGATTCAGCTACACTAAAAATTAACAATCTATGTTATAGCCATGTATTACATTACTCCCCCCACTTTTTTTTTTTTTTAATCTTTTCCAGAAAGACATCTCCTAAAGAGAAGGGAAGGTAGGTAACAAAAGCCTTGCAAATGTTTTCATAATAATTATTTGACAGCAATCAAATCATGCCATTTTAAAAGATCAGCTGAGCTATCTGTAAATATTTTCTCATCTCTGCAGAGCAGTACAAACTCCTAATAAAATGCATCTGTTTCCATTTCTGGAGTAAATTTGAGGTGGATTTTTAAGTCAATGGCTCTTCAATGTCACTGCAAGTGGCAAGGAAGAGGAGAAAGAGTTAAAATAGGAGATGCTGGTCCACAGCAACCTGATATTTTTGTGAAATTAGTTTTTGAAATTTTCTTAAGGAGATAAAACAGACTTCCTTGTATAAGTTGATTGTGAGTAGTGTTGTCAACAGTCAAAGACTGAAATCTGAGTGATGGGTGATGTCATCAGAGTCTGCTGGCAGCTTAATTAAGGCTCTGAGCACTGTCTTCTTTTTGTCTTCTAGGATTTTAGACTCTTTCTTAGCAGCCATTCTTCACATCTATCCTTCAGAGGTATTTTATAAACCAATGAGGTGCTACAAAGGTGACACCTAAATACAATCCACTTTTTTTAGAGATAAAATCAAACAAGCTACTAAGGAAATAAATAACTCAGCTGTGTCCAAGATCCAAGGAGGGAAAGACTCCTGGGTTCTGCCAAGGCTGGTCACATCCCCAGACTGCTCCTCTGGCCAGGGAATCATATTGTTCCCTTCAAGCCAATCCCACCTGCTTCTGAAAATTGGATTAGAGGGTTGCCCTGCTGTGAGTACACATAAAACACCTCTGGGTTAACTGGCTGAGTAGGAACACAACGATTTTTTGCATACTCTGTTTCAGCATCACTGGTAAATCTCCAGATTTCCTCCTATTTTATATTCTTGATGTACAAATCCTTCTGTCAGCCACAGTTTTGTTCCCCTGCCACACCTATTTCTAACTCACTAATTACTCTTGTTACATGCTGATGAGCCAAATAGCGTTTTTTTCTTTCCCCAGGGTGGCAATTAAAATCCAAGATTGCCTTTATTAGCTGAAGTGGCCTTAGGAAAAGATCTTGTCCAACAACAACAACAACATCTAATGACATCTCCTTAGCATTTCATTTTCAGTAGGAGTTTCCAAAGAAACTCCATTTTTTTTTCTTCAGGCAGAACTTTTTATTTCAGATAATGCTGTTTGCAGACTTCATAAAAAACCAACATTGTGTTCATTCTTCCAGTTGCAAAACCCCCCTCAAAAACAACCCCAAGCAAACATATTTTTCTCCCTGCTTGTATTTATTTTGTTCTGTTTTCAATAACCTATGCCTGGCATCCTGGGTATTTATCACCTTAGAGAGGACTGGACATGAAAAAACCAACACAGCAGTGCAAAAAACCAAAGAAAACCAAACAACCCAAAAAACCTAAAAATTAAGCAAAGAAGCCAAAATATAAATCTTAGAGAAATGATGCTCTGAGGAGTGAAAACATAAAGGAGTCTCTTGGTTGTACTGATGAAAGAAGAAATTGCGTGTTGAGTTGTGGATACAGAAGTACAATAATGTCTTAAAAATAACTCATCTCTTCTCAACTTCATCATGGAGGAGACTCCTGATGGTTGACAGATTCATGAAAACACTTAAAATTGTCTTCTAGATGAATGCTTTTGGCTGTACACCTAAACCTTAATTTTAGCAGGAGATGAGATCTCAGTCAACTACACTGAACTAAAAAAAAATATGGAGAGAAAGAGACATATAAACTAATGCCACTAACAAGCTGCCACATTTAAAATATTGAGCAGCCCTTTCTCATTCTGTAAAGTTTAAATATTTAAACAAATGAGGAAAATTAATCTTATTCTTGGCACAAATCTTATCCATTTTATTACTCAGTGTCTCCAAATATGCTGAGATGCCAAGTAATTTCCAGTTTTTATCAAATTTTAACTTTGGAGCATGACTCTGGGATATTATGTTCAGAAGTGCTTGGAACTTTTGAAGCAGAATTTCCTTGGATTTAATATATCCCTTTCAGAACTTTGCCTTTAGATGGAAATTCATTCTGAGCCAGTAACATTATATGTTATTTCTAAAACTCTGAAGTTTACAAAGCACGTAATGAAATTTAAGTCTTTAGCCCAGGTGGAATCACGAATTAGCATTGAGTTCTCTGCAAGCAGCAGGGTTGATTGCCTTTTTTGTGCCTTTGCATAATTTTAGAAAAATCATGGACTGCAGAATAAAACAGCTGCAGAGCTATGACCATCACCGGGGCAGTCACCTCTTTCCTGGGAAAGCCTTTCTTGGCAGGAGGAAGATGCTTGAGCTGGAAGTGTGGGAGAAAACTGATCATGACCTGGAGATATTTCCTCAGAACCTTCATGGGTCATGTCTATCTGTACATGAATAAAGGATTCCTTTTGATGTGGTTATTATCTGGACCATAGCAATGACACAACATTAATCACGACAGTAAGTGTCAGAGAGGGTTTTTTAAACCATTAAGGTCACCATTCTTTAGTTATGAATTTTGCCATCTCAAATCCTCAGGCCAGTTCCATACTCAGCCAAATTTATCTGATTCCAAATTACCAAATACCTTAAATTAAACTCAAAATGCTGGAACAGCCACTGCTGTTGTTTTCCCTGATGCAGGACAATGTGAGTTTTCCTATAGTTTCTTTTGTAACAAATTTATTCTCAGGATATTTTAATCACCATCTCAAAGCTTGATAAAGCTGTTGAACATATGAACCTAAATTGAACTAACTCCATCCTGTGTGATAAGGACAATGAGAGAAAAAAAAGTCACAGTGGGAAGAGTTAATCTGTTACTACTTTCTTGTTTTGCCTGTATTATATCAAAGAATCAGTGCTGGGGAACATCATCTGAATGTCCAGGAATTAGAGCAGATGTGTGGTCACAGATTGTGTCAACCTGTGCCTGTCCATGTGGACTTTTATGGTTCTTAGAGCAGGTGAAGGAGCCACTGGAGTGCAGGCATTGCCTACTGGGCAACCCCCAGTAGCTGCATCACCTCTTAAATGTGTTTTCTTTGTGCTACTCCTCTGTATTTCAGGTGGGTCTTGCTTGCCAGAAGGAAAATTCTGTTTATGTAGCATGTTATGGAGGTGACACGCTCTTTGCCCCTGTTAGGAAAAGTTTGCTTTTCCCCCTGAATCTAAACCAAAAGTCACACCCGGTGAAAGAATACAAATGCTCTTTTTATTTGGGAAAACGCATTGCAGGAGTCAGTGACTTTCCTGGGCCAGTTGCAGGTAGAACTGGGGTCCAAATTGGCACAGCAGGGGAGCAGGCAGGAATTCCAGCTAAACTGTGACTAATGGACACTGTGCCACGGGACATCTCAGCTGCTGAGCCCCAGAGCGTGTTTTGATCGAGGAGATGAATTTGAGCAGAGCAAGGGTTCAGGTGTGACTGCTCAGGAGCAAAAGTCAACAGTCAGCACTTTCTGGCTTATCTGACAGGCAGACACTTGGCCTTAGTGCTTATTGGTACAAGCAGAGTGTGTTTCATACCTATTAGCTGCTTTTCCTTCCAGGAATTGACTTGTCCTGGAAGCTCTGCCAAGTGGTTTATATGCAAGCCCATCACTGATGAGCCTCTCACGCTGCCTGCTAAGCCACAGCTGAGTCCAGCCTGCTTTATATTCCCTTTTCACACTCCAGAGAGCGAGCACCAGGGTTTTGTGAGCCCAGAGCAAAAAAATTTAAACAATGGAAGTGTTCAGTGCTGTTTCCTTTGGAGATGCTCGGTGCTGATTAGATCTCCTGCACAGCAGGTATCCACCTAGCAAGGAGCGTAGCGCGGGCTGCTGCCGGCCCTGCAACGTGAAGGGATTTTTAATTCCATCTGTCACACACAGCTTTTTGCAAGGCTTCCAAAAATCACATAACCCCGTGCCCAGTCCTGGCTCTGAGAGCGAAGGCCTTTTGTTTATTGTCTTTGGGCCTGGTGTGCCTGCAGCTGTGCTGGTGGCAGCACCAGCCCCTCTGAGAGACCCCCTCGGTGGGGGAGAGGGGATGGGGATCTTCCCACATCCAGAACTTCAGTTTTTGTAGTGATGGTGGCAGAAGGTCATGGGCACCTTGTCCCTTTGCCTGAAGTGTCCTCTCAGGGTCTGCTGTTGGCCAAGTCCTGTTGAATGTCCCCCTGGATAGATTTTCCCTACACTGCCACCACCAATAAGACCACTTGTCCTTCATGCCTGGACTATCAACTGTGATGACAGCTCTGATGGCCAAGGTCTTTCCTAAACCCCACAAACTGTTTCTGGGCATCAGGGAAGATTCCACACCAGTTGTGAGAGATTTCTTTCCATATCTCTGACTGGTACCATCTCTTTTTTTCTCCTGTTGCCCATCTGCTGCTCCTCATGCCAGAACTTCTGCATTGCAGCAATGTGGGTGCTTTCAGGTGGCAGGAGGGGTGAGAGGGAGGTAGAAAGCTGTGCATGACACTTGTGGACCTCCAGTCAGCCCCTTGTTGGAGTAACAGCACAAATTAACCACACAGTGCATAAAATAATAACGCAAACCCAGTTGGAGTCACACCTTTCCTTCAGTCAGGAACAAAAATATAAAGCTGAGAGTTTCTCTGAAGTCCATACATGCTATCAGAGATCTGAAAACAGCAGAGGGGAAAAGATTCTCTTTCCAACAGATCTCTGGGTCTGCACCCACGTCCCCTCGGCGAGCAGCTGGTGTGCGGTGGTGGCACACACTCCCTGGAATGTCTCTGGCACAGGGGCCTTTTTCAGCTGATGTTTTCCTAGAGGGCCATGCCAGGAGACATATTTGTGCTTATTGCCAGGGCTGGGAGTTGCCTACAGGTGCTAATTATTGACCGTTCCTCCTCCACAAGGGAGCCAGTGTGTGAGCCACCCGCTGCCCCGCCCGCCCGGGAGTCACTATCGTGTTCCCAGCCCTTCCCTGCAGCTGGGAATGAGCTGTTTGGGTTGGACTTGGTGGCACAGATGGTGCCACCTGTGGCAGGCTCTGCCAGCAGGACAGATCCCAGGCAGCTGGGAGGTCATTCGTGGCAGGGGGAAGCCAAAATCCATTTGCACTCCCACCAACTCCCCAGGCTGACAAATACCTTTGGCTGCTCCCACGCCCTGCCTCGGGGCTGATGGACTTGTAGAGCACTGAGGAGGCCTGTTCAGCCCTGAGCACTGCCCAGTCTGAGTTTGGGAGACAAAAATCATTCAGCATCCTCCCAAAAAACAGAGCAGCCTGACTTCCAAGGTTTCAGAGTGCCTGCAGATCTGATTGCCTTGCCCATAACCGTATCTCCTGTCCCAGGACAGGGTCACCAGAGAGACTGAGCCCTCCCCAGATGAACATCTATTTCCTGCAGGGATTTTCTCTGGCAGCACCAAACGTGCCAGACTCGGTGATGGCAGGTTGGTTTTACACACAAGTGATGAAATCCAGAGTATAAACTGGGATTTTTCACTCCTGATGGCTATCAGATAAAGAAGAACAACTTCTGGCTTTCTTCTGCCCTCTCTGTTCCCAAACAAGAAGCATTTATTATACATTTTTAAATTAAGATTTTGGCTGATAAAGCGAAATTGCTGCCTCACCCTCTACTGCCTTTGTTGAAAAGACAGCTGAACACAATTACTGAAGGAAAACTTTTGCCTTGATGATCTATTCTTCATTTTTAAACTGTGTTCTTTCCTGATGTCCAATAAAATAATAGAATGTAAATCACAGCAGCCTAAAGGCTCAGGGTGAGATTCCCTGACAGGTGGCTTTGGACCAAGCAGGGATTTGGGAAGATTCCTGCAGTGTGATTAAAATTGTCACATTCTGAATTTGTTGAATTTATGTGAAAAAGAAAATCACGAGGTCTTTGCACCTGAGGCTATAAAGTGGCTCGTGCTCCCTTGAAGCAGAGCCAGCACTTATTTGAAATTTGGTCCACCTCAGGGACCATCATTTGAACTGAATAATAAAAACCAAATTGAGGCAAATTCACCATGTGTCAGCTTGATAAAGCTGTAAAGGGATAGATATGAAAGGCTTGGGTTGAGTTTTTTCATTTTTGGTATGGTCATTTCTACCCTGTGCTGGTATGACCCTGACCCCAGTCAGGAGACCCACAGCCATATATTTGTGTTTTAAAAAATGGCAAACCCACGTATTTTCCAAGAAAATTCTCTAATTTGCTGGGGTTTTTTTTCTGGGTTCCCTTGAGAAGAGAAGTTGAGTTCAGTAGGAAATCTAAATTTGAAAGTTTGCGTAACACATATTTAAGGGCTTTTTGTTTTCAAACAATAACGTTCCCAAGAAATATTAAAAAGAAATACATATCTTTCTTTCTTGTTTATTTTTTTGGTAATTTTTAGATCAACACCCGTCATTTTCATTAGTGCTCTATGACCCAGTTCATCACTAACATGCTGAAAATTAAACATCCACTGAAGTACTTCACTAAATCAGGGGCTGGAGCTCCCTAATGACAAGTACATGCACACTCCACCAGCCAGCCATAGGATTTTTTTGCATCTATTTATGTCCTTTTTTCCTCCAGTGCAGAAAACGACGCCAAGATGCATTTTGCACCGGTCTACCTCACACTGAGATTTCCCCTGCTCCCAGACCCCTGACAGAGAGCACTTTTGCTTTCATTTATTTCTTTAATATAACTTTTTTTTTCCTTCTCTGTTTCACAACATTGAGCAACTTCCCGCTGGCTGCGATCGCCGGGGCCCGTTTGGCATCGCGGTGGAGGAATCCCAGGCATGCTCCACCAGCCCCCTCCTGACCTGTGGGCAGCCTTCAGGCAGCCACTCTCACCTCTTCCCTTCACTGTGTTGGAGCAGAGCTGGGAGAAGCCCAGTTTTTCCATCTCACAAGGGCACTTTGTGATCGCAGGGCTGTTTTTCCCTCTGCACCTCCCTGTGAAGCAATAGGTCTCATTCGAAATGAATGAGTGGGAGAGAGAAAGGAGGAGGACAAATACCTTACAGTCCCCTGGTGAGGGAAGTGCTCAGGCTGCCAGCTCTCCAGGCTCCATTCCCAGCTCCAAAGGCTGTGCCTTTCACATCCCAGCTGGCCTCCCCACCCCAGGCCACAGGATGCTCTGCACTGGGCCGAGCCCATACTCCCTTTCTGTGCACGACCAAAAATTCCTCTGTGCTAAAAAGAAGTGGGAGCAAACCCATCATGTTCCTCCAAACAGTTTCCATCTCAATGCATTGTATTTTTCCACCTCCAAAAGCATTTCGTAAGAGCTTTCCAACCCATTGCCTCCCGTGGCCTTTAAAAGCCATGTCAGTCCCTGGAGTTGTTTCAGTAGCTGGTCCCATCAGAGTGGGTTCAACTCTGTTGATTCCAATGGCACCTAATTTGTATGGATGAGTGTTTTCATGTCTACAGATACATGTAATGATTTGGAAGACATTTATGTGCCTGATATAATTAAACCCAGTGGTTTTATATTGCTTCATATTGGCATAGTGGAGATGTTATGAGAATACCAGCTCTTTCCTTATGGAAAAGTCTTAGAGAATTTAATAAGAAAACAATAACCATTCTTAGGCTTTGGAGCTTTTTGAATAGGATTTAAAAACCAAATTACATCATTGCAATTCTATAGAATGTCTTAAAAAGTCTTTGCAAGAGGGGATCATTCTCTATCAAATTTTAAAGATTACACAGCCATTTCCATAGATTATTTCATTTCTCTCCAGTTCTACTAGTTGCACTCCTATTAATTTCTGTTCTGGGTTTTCCCATACGGCACGTATTATTCTGGCCATAAAACTACTCCCTGAGGCAAAGCAGGCCATGAAAGACACACAGCCTCAGTTCAAGCCCAAGGAAATCCCATTAGCTTCCAGAAAGACTGAGTCAGGTTTGCACAATGATTTTGTGTCCCTGTTCCATCCATGTACTCCAGTGCTGTGCACATGGATGTTTCCTGGCCTGTGGAGGACACATTCTACACAAATCTGAGATGCTTGAGTTCCTGTGTGTGGTTTAGGAGGAGTGCCAGAGCCCATCACACTTAGTGGCATATTGAAGAGATTAGTGGTGTGATCAGTTAAAACCTTTTAAATTTTAATCAGCTTTTTCTCCCAAGCTTCCCCTCCTTTGCTCTGTCCCCTGCCCCCTCCCAGCACTGTTTATGGTGTGCTTTGAGCCACCCTCCAGGGGCAGTGCTGGCTCAGCCTTGTGGCCATTTGGGCTCCCTGGGGCTTCTTGTGGCTGTGCCCACCCATGCTCAGCCACCCTTGGGAGCACCCCTCCATCCACACCAGTGCCCATGGAGGTTAAATAACGCCCCTGGCCATCAGCCTTGGCCAGGAGCAGCCTGACCTCTTCACTTATGAGAGGCTGCTCTCCAAAGAGCTGTGATCAGCACTAACCAGGACTGAACCTCACGGGCTCATATGTCTTCCCTGTGCTTTGGGATACCAGGAGTGCACTCTCCTGCTTGCTGCTGGTGTGCTGTGGTGGGTGGGTGGGATGCCTTTCAGCTTTCACCTTACCATTGACCTTATGATTTATTTTGATTAACCTAAGCCTACCGAATTCCAGCCCTTCTTGCAGAGCCCAGTGCAACCTGCAGCATAACCCCGAGCCTAATTCGGGTAAGCACAACGTACGGCTTCACTTACGTTCGTTTTGCAGTGATTTATTTTTTCTTCTCATACCCTCATGAAAGTGGACACCACCCGTGGATGGTGGGGTCAGACTTCACCTTCTCTTGCATGTGCTTAAGTAAGCAAATGTCTTTGAGGCAACTTCAAAGCAGGGATTGAGAGCAGGGCAGATTTTTTAGCCCTGGAATGAGCAGCTTGGCACGTTGAGATTGAACCCCAGCACGGTGCTGGGTGTGTGGGTGTCTTGGACGTAGCAGGGTGTAATACTAGCCCAGAAGAAAGCGTGGTTCTGGCATAGGCTGGTACAGCTGCACTTTTGCCAGTGGACTGATTCTGATTTCCAGAGAGGGATGCCTAGTCCTTAATTTGTCATCTGAGATTTTAAAGTTATCCAATGTGAGGTGTAGAATGTCTCAACCTGATTACATTGCACAAAGAGTGGCCAGACCCTTCATTTCGAGGAAGCCACACCATTTTCTTCCAGAAGAGCATCTGATCCCTTGAAGCCCAGCTAGAAATCACTTAACACCGGGAATTTATTCCTGTAACAGCACAAATAATTTACAGTGAGGCTTTTGCCATTATTATTCTGCTGCATTTCTTCCAGATATAAAATTATTTTATATTGCATATTTTCCCATGCCCTTTCCCTGCTTACACTGTCTGCCTCGACTCGTTGCTAATGACGTTTGTTGACAAGCTCAGCGCATTTTGATAAGTCTTCTGCCAAAGTGTCTCTAATAAAAATAAGAAGAATGACAAGTGGAATAGAGCAAAGAGGATTCCAACAGCAACAACCGAAGGTTAAAGCAGCATAAAACAGGGGGAAAACATAACAAAAACAGAACACAGTGAGCCCAGATTGCCTTTGTTAAGAATATTTAATGCTTAATTTTGTTTTATAACCCTGGCACTCAAGCTATCCGTGCAACTTAGATTGTCTTGTTTTGCAGTTGTAGGAATTTGCCTTCAGTTCCTGTTGGGGCAGGGGGATCCCTTTGTATGTATTTTGCACCTTCAGTCTTTGGCCTTGCTGATTTTTGGTCTTCTAAGAGTCAGAGCAAAGACACATCTCCTGTGCTTGTGGCTGGAGAAGGCTGGTGGCTCACAGCCCCTCAGCTACCAAAGGGCAGAGATCCCACAGCAAATATAATGGGGAGTGTGTAGCCAAACATTTGGGACATTTCCTGGTTTGGCACATCCAGTTCTGCACCAGCTGGGGCGAAGGGGTGAGGAGTTGCTTAGAGGGTGAAGTTCCCAAGCTCGGCACCACCTGTTCCTGGCAGGGTGTTGCAGCAGGGAGTGGGAACAACCCTCAGCCCTTATCCTCAACCCATGGACCCCTCCCCTGCCTCCTCCACCATCACTGTTTCATTTTGGAAGGCACCAGTGATTTCTCAGCTCTGTGCCTCTCCCTCCTCCGCATGAAAGAAGAAAATTGTTCCTGAGTGAGTGGCTTCACCTCCGTTTGAGCTTCACAAAATGTTGATGTCATGATTGTTAAGTGATGACCTCATAAGACAACTGGGCAATCAGGAGGCTTGGCTGGGGTTTGTGTCTTAGGTGTGTAAGGAGAAATAAATGTACAACTGAATCAGCAATGGATGATCTGATGGGAGATTTCAGTGCAGTCAGTAAAGGCATCTCCTCATGTTAGACCTTGGTGCTGTCAGCTGGAATGGAGTGCAGGGAAAATCAGTGACAGAACCATTTAATACACATGAAATAGCCCTGTCTGAAATTCTGGATCTTTCTGCTGAATTTAATAAATCTTTTCAGCTGTTTTACAGAACTCCTTGACAACCTTTTCAAAGATGCAGGAAGGCCAATGTATCCAAAGAGCTTTAAAGCCCTTGGCCCAAGATCCGGGCTGAGCACAGCTGTGTCTGACCCCACCGTGAGAACCAGAGAGGGGCTGAATTCTCCATTTGTTAGTGCTGGGAAGGTCCTGGTTTGGCTCTTGTCCACTGTGAAAAGTCCCTCTTTGAAGCAATGAGGGCTGAAGTTACAGGTGTTCCGAGCTGGGATCAGGGACAGCAGCAGCTGCAGGGGGGGGTGGCCCCACTGCTGTGTCCCTGGTGTCACCTATGGACCCTCATTAGTGCTGTTATCCAGGACAATTTTAGTAGCTCATGGGAACCACCATTTGAAAACATGTTATAATGTAATGCCTTTTAGTCAGGAGCAAAGGATTAGATCTGGATTCCTCTCCTCGTGCCACAAAAGATATTTATAGTGCTCTTGAAGCCAGCTGGGGTTTCTGCAGGGGGGAGGACTCTGCCTCCTCCTGTAAGGTTTTCCCAGCACTGCCCACATCAGTGCTGTGAATAACTCCTTCTGCTTGTTTAATATTGCACCAATGGGGCTTTTGGAACCTGTCCAAGCAAGTTCTGTTTTTTAAAGGGAATTTAGGCACCATTTCTCCTTGAAATTAAGCTTTTAGACTCTTTACCTGCCTGACACCAAGGTGCCAGCTCCCATGGGGTCTGTGTATGAAAGTCCCTCAGGTCACAGAGGAGTCTTAGCCCTACAATAAAGTGCAAGTGTGTGGGTCCAAGGCACATGGGCTTCATGTTGGAGGATGTTGTAAAAGACTTCTGGGGTGAAATGTTGTGGGGATGGTGAACCCTTTGCTGTGCTCCCAGTCTTTCCATGGGGCTACAGGGACACCTGGGATGGTGCTAAACTGAGCTCTCAAGGGATGAGAACATCAAGGACTCAGACTGTGAGTCCTTAACCAGATTCTATGATCATAGACATTGATTACAACTAGCCTAGATTAAACTCTGATTTCTTTTGGATCCCTGATCCCACAATGGGACAATCCTGTCCTATAGGGAACCAGTGCTAGAAAGGTACAGCCCAATCCCAAACCACTTTTGAGCAGTACCCCTGGAGCCAGGATGGTGTAGAAGGGTTTTCTAGTTTAAATATGCCTGGGTGCCCAAAATAGGAGTGCAGGCATCCATCAAGTCAGCAGGTAACAAATCTCCTTGCTTTCAGAGCTGGATGTTGTCATTGCTTGGCTTCGTGGCACCAGCACCTGGCTTGCTGGAATGGGTTTGTGTCTGCCTTTCCTTTCCTCTCCTGGCCCTCTGGAGGGATCCAGTCACTCAGGTCTCATCCCCACCCTGCAAATCCTACATCTGCTTTGGGCTGGTGGCATTGTGCCTGCTGGCACAGCCTTGGATCCCACGTTGGCAGGTGGGAGGGGGTCTCTGCCTTGGGGCTGATCCTGGCTCCAGGAAAGATCTGGGCAGAGAGGCTCTGCCATGATGTGCTGGGGCTCAGACCCCACTCTGTGCCCTAAGCATGACATGGTGCTTTCTCCTTTCTTCCCTTCATAAAAGGTTAATTCATGGTTAATTTGGTTGTTTTGCAAATTTATATCAAACTTCTTCATTTTTACCCTGTGAAAACAGAATTGTTAAAAAAAAAGCAGCTGAATTTCAACGTTTGAATCAAAAAGCTTTGTCTTCCTTTTTATTTGAAACATGTCTTCAAAAAATCCTCTGAAAAAAATCTGCTTTTCAATCCAAACTTTTTGTTTTGTTTTGTTTTTTTTTTCCTGGAATATCCTTCAATTTTCCTAATACAACCAAGTGTATCTTTCCTGCCTCCCCTCTAAAAACAGTCTGCAAAGAAAATATATAATCTAATTTTGGGCTGAGAAAAGCCATTGATTCATCTCAGCAGAAAAAGCTGCATGCTTCTCAGTTCTCCAAAGGAAAATCTTTCTTTTTGCTCTCTCTCTTTTTCTCTTTGTCCCACGGTTTTCCCCCTTTGTTCCATAAGGTCGACTTGGAACAATTCCTCCCCTCCCCAGTTTTCAGTATTACACAAGTGGACCAGAAAAAAACAGCCATTCAGCTGCTCCAACCACAGCCTAAATGAGAATGAGAAGACATTTCAGCTGTTTCTCTTGGTTTCCATTTTTTCCCAGTTTCTGGCTCAGTAGCTCCCAGAACCTATTACACTAATTGTTCTTTTCCAAAATCCCACTGTCAACAAAAGGCAGGGAACCAGTCTAACAATTTCAGCTGGAATTTCCACTACTTTGGTTCATTCCTGGTTTTGATTTTCGCAAACTTGTTTGCCCCCCCCCGAGAAATTTGACATTTTGAGATATTTCCCAAGCTTAAATTTGGTCCCATAAACTCTTCCTGTGACAAACATGAAATTTATTATCACAAGTCACACTTCATGGCAGGGCAGACACAAACGTCTCCCTCATTACCCCACTTCCAGTCTGTGATGGGAGAATTAAAGTGTTTGTGTGGAATTATGTGGAATCAGGATGAGGTCGAGCCAATGGTGTGAGCTCCTCAGTGCAAACCCAGCTCCTCGGGTTTCCAGAGGAACTTTTCTTCCACATATACACTTAGTTCCTGGCCAAAATGCCCCTTTTCCAGCCAAAATTTGTCTTACAAATGCAATGCACATTGTCAAAGGGAGTGCTTGGGCTTTGTTCAAGACAATTGTTTGTCAATATGTTTTTCCAGTGTTCTCCTAATGGGAAAGGCCTCTCCCAGCAGCACTTTAACTGCCTGGTTGTGTCCAGGATGCTGAAACACGTGGCAGAAACAATAAACTGGTACAATGACATCTTTATATTATGTGCACTGAATAGTTTGAGTTATTGAGTAAAGTCAGGTCAGTGTTTAGCTACATTTTGCATCCCCCGCTGGCACACTCAGCTTGCAGAGAGTAGAATAAATTGGGGCTTAAAATTAGGCACTTGCTTAAGGGCTCTGTTAAAACACAGCCTAAATGCTCCTGCAGATTTAGGAGGAACCTAAATTTTCCCTAGCAGAGAGATGTGGGAGTGAGATATGGAAACCTCTGCTTGGATAACCCCAGCGAGACCAAACCAAACGTGAGCGAAGCCCTTCTTAACTATTTTATTCTCATTTCCCTTCAAATTTCTCCTTTCCTCTCTTTTGTCTCCTCCAGCCCAGAGCCTCTGATAAAATGGAACAAATAAGAGCCCAGGGTAATTGTTTGCAGCTCTGGGGAACTTTTCTGTGACGTGTCCCAGAGCTTGTGCCGCGAGCCAGGCGCTGGCAGCTGGTTTCACTTGGGAGCCGTGTACGAGCTCGCGGCTCAGGCAGTTGGTACACATTTACAAACCTCTGTCACTGGGGCTCTGCCTTTGCACCCTCCTCACTTTGCTCCCACTTTGTTCAGTTCTGCTTTGGGTTAATTTTATTTTTTTTTTAAACCCTCTTCATTTTTAAAAAAAAAAATTTCCCCTTTTTCTTTTCTTTTCTCTTTTTGTTGTTTGCAGAATGAGTACACATCTTTTCTCAAGCAGGAATAAGGCCCTGGACACTCCTGGCTGCTGCTCTGCCTGTACTACCACTCCTTCATGTGTATAAATTTAGCAGGGGGTCCAGGAGCTAAAATAGGAAGCACATGGTTTTGTGACTTTGCAATTGAAATAAAGAAATCTAATATGACAGAAGAAGCATGTTGTTTATGGAACTACAGATTTCAGTGAAGGCCATCTCTACCAAATCATAATTAAAATTACCATAATGACCCCTGAGTTTCATTTGTTGGGCTGGGAGGAAGGAAAATACGGATATTTTCAGTGGGTTCTGCTGAAACAATTTATCGAGAGCCACAGCTGGTTTTAATGTGCTGATGAGCTGGGAAAATAGTCAAAATTGTACTCCAGTCAAGTGACTGTGTAATATCTGAGGGCAGAACCAGACCAAAATCTCTGTCATTTTATTTAATCTAATGAATAGTATTTTGTAACTGCAAAACATAATTGCTCTGCACATATGTTACATGCACCCTTCACTAACAACATCCACAGTGCCACCAGTGGAACAAATGAAAACACTTCTAGTCTGATTTACTTAACCCTTCTAAATTTTTTTAGGACTTCTTTGGAATAAACTGAATATTTGGTATGGAGATCTTCAGCAATATTCATGCACCCTATAAGAAGAAAAGTTGTGTTCTTTGAAATAAAAAGAATGGAATTTTTAGCAAGAATGATATTTTTACAAAATTATTTCTACGTTTTAAAGTAGATTTTAGGTTTTACGCTGGAGTTGCCTTTGAAGTCAGAGACACAAAACTAATCAACTTTAAAATTAGCACATAAAATTAATGATTGCTGGAATTGGCAGGCTGGTTGGAAAACCAGGACCCTTATGGCATTTTCATTTGGAAAAAGCTTCAAAGCTACTGCCTGTGTTTGACATTAGAACTAAGAGCTGAAGAGTGAGGAAGAAAAAAGGAAAATGCCTCCCAAATATCAGGTGCAAAGCAAATTTCATGGGACAGAAAACCCCATGCTGTGTTTGCAGCCTCAGATTTGGAGACATTACTTAAAGCAAATCTTTTGTTAATCTTCCAAGCCTAAGATTTTGTTGGTTGTTCTTTTGTTTGGGTTTATTTTGTGGTTGTTGATGTCGTTGTTGTTTTTCTTTAGCATTTATATGTGAAAGCAAACAAGGGAATGGTTTGGGGGGAGTGTTAGAAGAAGCCACATAATAATTCATAATAAATCCATAGCTGTGCCTACTCTAGAAGAACCACACATCTGCAGGAATGACCAGTTTGTGTTATGAAGACACTGTTTGATTTGGCTAAACCTGCTTAAAAATCTGAAATCTGCTCCTTCCCTGAAGAGGCTCAGACTTGCTCACCCACCTTGCCACCAAAACCATCAGCTCAAGCATTTTATTGCACTTTTTGTTTTCCTGGTAAAATAAAGCAACATTTTCTGGGAGGGGGGACCAAAGGATGAAAAAAAATACCTGCTTTATATCTTCATTAGTGGAAAATTAAGTTCTCCCTCTGCTCTGAGGAGCCAGCTGGGTGTGGGGTTGGTGATGGAAGACAGCTGCAAACAAATGTGTTGAGTGAATTAATGTACTGTGTGATGGTGGAAAAAGAGCTCAGCTCTGCAGGACGGATTTGGTTATCACGGGCTGAGCAAGGCTGAGAGAGGGGCAGCAGAGGCTGTCTGCAAGTTCAGCTGCAGACTGTGCACCAGTCCTTAAAAAAAGAAGGAAAGGATGTCACGAGAGAGAGGAAAAACGGAAGGGAATATGCGTTTGGAGCAGAAAACCTGGCAAAATATGAGTTGCTATAAGTTGGATTCTTGTTTTCTCGAGTGGATTTGGCTTCAAAAGCAATTAGCTTCTTGTCACATGCTGGGGCAGCTGTGCCAAACAGTTCAACAACACATTATTTTTGTCATTGCACAAAAGGTGATATTGAGCCCAGAATAACTGTTTCCATTTATGACTTTGGCTTTTGGCCTAAGCTCAAAGGAAGTGAAAAAAAAAAAAAAGTGATATCCTTTTCTGAAGGTCTTGGGGCACTTGAGTCTCAGATGTTGGTGTACAAGAAAGTTTACCAGTGTCAGTAGAAAAGCCAGATCCCTGATAGCTTTATTTGGGTTGTTTGGCTGTTCCCTGGGCAGAAAACCCAGCGCAGAAGCTCTGTGGGATCAGGAACTGAGGCCACAGTGGTTCCTTAGTCCTGCACCTACCAAAGCCATTTCTAAGGTGTCAGCAACTTCAGGAGGAAGAGGAAGACTGAGTGGCCAAGATTTGTGTATTCTACCAACCCAGCAGCTCTAAGCATTATTCCAGTCCCCACTGAGGCACAGCCTCAGAAATGTTCCTTAAACACTCCAGGAAAAGATTTTTGTCCCTTAATGGGCTCACACGACACACTGAGAAGGGTGACAGAGTTCCTGCCTGCTAAAAGAAATTAGTGTTTAACCTGAATATTGATTAAACCAACAAATCATGCTGACCAGGCTGCAATAACCAGAGGTACCCACAGGGATAAATGCCAGGTAAAAGAGGTTTTTTTCTTGCAGGGAAAGGGAGAGCACACTCAGGCTGGAGGTATATGTGGAAATGGATTTAATAAACACCTACTGAGTCTCCCTCCTACTTCCCTGCCTGTAAATATCCACCGTGGTATTTTAATCATGGTGTTTTTAATAATACAAGAAAATCTTATTAATAATTCCGTTTTGGAATGTTTCTGCTTAGTCAACTCCAGGGCAACAGTTAAACTTGACACAACAGTGTTTGCTTTAAAATTGTGTGGGCCATGCCAGTCCACGGGGGTGATTCATTTGCTGGCTAATTAACAAATGTCTAATGCAAATTTAACATTCACTTTGACTTACATTCCTTCAACCCAAACTTCTTTTTGATTGGGGTAGCTGTAAGTGGAAGCCAAATATTTTCCTTGGTGGAGCCAAGGGGATGGCATCTGCTACTCGTTTAGATTTCCATTTCCTTTGCATCTTTTCAGGGGCTGAAATTCGGGTGTTAACATTTCCGAACACAAAGTCATTTTTGTATGAAAATTTGCAAATAAACCCCCCAAGATTTTGTAGTGCTCCTAGAAACCGAGCTCTTTCATTGGCAAAAAAGAATGTGCCCTGTGAAGTTCTGCCTGTTCCTTCTTCCCAAATTCCTGGTAAATATGTAATTACCCAGTTTGGCTTTAGGAGGATTTCGTGCCTTTCCTGTGCTGAGCACATCCCTGTGAGCTGGAGAACCAAGCCAAGCCATTGCTCAAGGAAGAGGAGCTTTGGCTCCTGGTCACCTCTCAGCTTCAATGATGCCCCCATTCTCCCAGATGATGCCTTTTTTTCTTTTTTTCCCCCAGGCATTAATGTTTCTGAGATATGCTAACACTGACCATGACACAAACAGGATCATAGCTTTCCCAAAGGCTCACGTAAGAAGATAAACAACTTAATCCTGGGAAGAGACAGCAGAGTCCTGCAGCCCAGCAGGAACATGCTCCCCAATGGCTGGGAAATGCTGGCTAAGGAAAATTGAGATGCTCAGGCGGGTTTGAAGGTGTGAGGTGGAGGTTTGGGGCATGAAATAGTCCTGACTTGGATGACTCCTGTCCCTGGGCTGTGCACCATGAGCCCTGTCTGCTGCTCAGGGAGCAGCTTCTGGCCTTTTGCCTTCTGGAAGGTTCCCTGCATGGGCAGGACAGCATGGCTCTGTAGGAAGGGGATGTGCCCACGTTCACCTGTGTTCCATGGCAAGCCCTGGAGCAGGTTTGAATGCTCTCAGGAGATGTCCAGAGGTGGCAAACACAGCCACATGCAGAGCCAGTGTGAGGCTGGATGCAGGAAACACACATCTCTCCAAGAGTCTTCCTCGTTATCCCCCTCATTTCATCAGGCTGGGCTCCCAGGGCTGAAGGAGAAAGGTTTCTGGCCTGGACACCCACCCCATATGTTGCAGCAAGAACTTCTTCAGCTTAAATGCTGGGGAAACCCATGGTAAACATCCATCATTTCATTTTTAAATTGTTTTTTTTTTAAGGGAAGGATTGCAGTGTTATGGAACATGTTGATGTTAATGTCCTACTCCAACTGGCTAGCTTTTCCTGCCTCCCTTGGGGGGAAATACTTTCTTAATGGAGCTGGGTTTTGGGAAGCCTGTCCCAGGAAGTGTGAGACAAGGAGCTCAGACCTCTCAATGGCATTTCTATCACTTCTGCTGTTTCACATTGCAAGCTTGGAAAGGTGACAGAGACCCTTTTTTCTCAGTTTCCAGCTCATCAAGGCAGAGCAAAAGCTGCTGAATCCCGTCAGGGGCTGCTGTGAAGAGCAATTAAGTCATGTTCCTGAAGAGCATGGGAACCACCTGATGAAAGCCATATGCTGATGTTGGGCTCATCTAACACAGGTTTGATTTCAGGATTGTTTGGAAATGACCCAATGGAGAGAGGGAAGGCTTGTGAGGACTCCTGAGAAACGCCTGCACAGGATCAACCATCATCCTCTTCCACCAGGAGAGAGATGCAGGAGTATCTGAGGGGATTTAGTTCAGAAATGGCTCTGCAGTGTCTCGATAACTTCATTCTGCTGTGATTTCCACACCTCCTGGCTACAGCTCTGTCTCAATGAGGTGCAGAGATCTCTGAAAACCTCAAGGGGATTACCAGTTTTGAAATCTCTCGGTGATGTAAACGCACTTTTCACTTAGTTTTGTTGGAGGTTTGGGCCAGGTCTGTGAGTTGAGCTCAGAAAATCCAGGTTTTGCTCTGAATTTCGCAGCTCAGTCCTGTTGTTGAGACACCCGAGAAGGGCACAAATTATTCAAAGGGCACAAAATTTCTCTGGTGAGGGAGGGATGCAGAGCCATGAAACACCACCTTGTTTTGTCAGCCAGCAAGGGAGCTGTGCTCTACCTGTGTGTATTTATGTTTGGGCTGGATATATACATAAAATATTTTTGCCCCTGCTGCACATTCTTCCATCTTGGTGAGGCTGAGGAAATGCAAGCAAAACTTTCTTTTTGCAGCTTCCAAAAAACAGAGTGCCTTTATCAGATGAAAAATTCATGCCATCATTAGTGCTGACTGGTGTCTCCCTGACTCCTGTGCTCCCTCATGGCACAGGGAAACCTATATAAAGAAATTTGGCTGGCTCTTGAAAAGCATAAATGAGAGGAACTGGCTGTGGGGAGAGGTTTCTGAGGGCTCGAGGAGGAGTTCAAACACTTCGTTCTTCAGCTGCTGGAGATAAAAGTCCTGGTACATTCAATTCCCACTTTCTGCTGCTGCCAATAAGCAGGGGGGCTTCTTCCTCAGCCTCTTACCACCACAGAAATAACAGAGATAAAGCTAGCAAAATAAATAAACGCTTTGTGGCTGGAATAGATAATAATTTCACCAGCTGAATATTAAAATATCAAAGCTCTAGGAAAGGATATATAATGATGGGCCTTTGAAGTTCAATAAAGGTCTGTTTCATCAACATAGTAGCTGGTATTTCAAATGCAAAGAGAGAATGATAATATTGCACTGGCATTTCTGACCCACTGAGAATATGTCAGGAGGAGAAGGAAGCCCTTTAAGACAGAAGCCATTTAGACTGTGGCTGATTAATTATCCTACCCCAAATTGATCCGTCCCTGACAGGAGAATGTTGCTCAGCATCATTTCTCTCCCTTTTACTCCTGCCATATTTTGATTTAAGAAGGTCTATTTGGCCCCGTATGAGCAGGTGGTGTGAAACACTTTCTTCTCTAGCAGTTATGTCCCAGTTATAAATATTCCCATATAAAACAGAAGATCTAAATCCTCCAGCCCAACAAACTGTGGCTGAGCTTTATTTGTTTGATGCAGGGTTAAAAATCTCAGCAACAGATTTGCGTGGTGTGAATTTTTGACTCCACCCTATGGCAGGTGAAAAAAAATCAACGTTGAGACAGGACACAGAGTTCTGAAATAAATTTTGTTCAGGAATATCACCTTCTTCTCCCCAGGCCCACTCTAGAGGCACTGCCTGCTCCCTGCCAGGCTTGTGGGAGCTGCAGCAGTGATGGCTTCAGCTGTTTCCCACCTTATTCCCCAGGATCCAGGACAGCACCTGGCACATTGTGGAGATGAGCCCTGGCTCATACAAAGGCTGGAGGGGAAGATTTTGGGCTCCCAGAGGCAGCACATCAGCTTGGGTAAGGAGAGTTTCTGAAGGAATGCTGTAAGATCAGGTGTAAAATCAAGGTGTACTTTTTATTTTGTATTTTATTTTTAATTTTCAGAAGCTTTAAAGAGAGATGTTTCACTGTGATCACAATGAACTAAAAAAAGCCTTTGCTGAGGGTAAACTGGGCTGGAAGAAAAGCTGTTAAAACCAACTGAAGGTTTATGAGTGCCCACAGTGTTTATACCATGTGGTTCTTGTACTCAGAAAGAGTTTACTACATTAGGTTATTTTATTTTTTAATAGACTGTCGTCACATTTGGGTACATTTTCCATTTCAAATTAACATCTAGGCCAGTTTTGTGGTTGGGAAAGACAAGCAAGAGCCCTCAGCTACATGTCAGTGGAAGAGGAGCTTTTATTTGAAGGTAGGGATGTTGAATGACCCCACAGCTTCCTGTTAGTGTTTTAATAGCAGGACTTTCCCACCTGGTTTTGGCTAGAAAATCAAACTTGTATGCTCATGTGGAGACCCAGTAAAAGTGTGAGCACAGTGTCCATATCTGATTTCCTAGGTAAAGTGTGTTACATTTTGGTTTTGGTTTTGGTTCAAGGTGGGAATCAGCCTGTGGGGAAGAACTGGTCTTTCTCAGCATACTCACACTCATGGGAGGTCTTGAACACCATGTTTCCAACTTCCCAGGGCCTATAAGAGAAAGGAAAGTTTCTGAAGGAGGCAGTTTATTTTGCTTTCCAGCCTGCCCCCTCGGTGCTGTGCAGCAGATCCAAGGGTATTGTGCTGATTGGAAAATGCCAATAAATTTTTGCCCTGACTCCACTGAATGTTTCCCTCAATGACTTCCAGGCTGGCATTCCCAGCTGATCAAACCATCATCTCTTCAAGACTGGGAAGCTCCATTTCTCCCTGTGCAAAAGGGCTCTGGTGCTTCTTGGCTTTTCTTAGAGCACCTCAGTACAAAGTGTGTCTGACTTTTGAATAATTTACTGCACCTAAAAATCCAGGTTGGATGGAGCTCTGAGTGATTTGATCTAGTGGAAAATGTCTCTGCCCATGGCAGGGAGGTGGAATTAAATGATTTTTAAGGTCTCTTCCAACTCAAACCATTCTATGACCCTTGCTGTCACCCAAATTCAACGATGGTTTGAAGATTATGAGTATCTTGTAAGTCCCTGGGGTTTGGAATTCCACTTTGGCCAAGAAGGTTCTAAGTGAGCTTGGGCTTCTTTTGCAGGTCATCTTTTCTCTCTGCAGAAGGGAGGGTTGGGAATGTGTGAGTAAACATCAGTCCTTGCTTGGAGATGATTTCTCTTGAGCCACGTTGCTCTGGCACCTCTCAGGCTGCTGAGTTTGAGGAGTCCTCTGTAGTGCTCTTGGATGGGGATGACAAATGGAGTCACTCCAATTTTGGGACTGGCATGGGCTGACCCTGGCAGCCTCCTCTCTCTGCATCCCCCTGCACAAGCCATCAAGGATGCAACATGCAGGGGGATGTGGGTGCCTGGGAAAGCCTCTTGGTCCCCAACCCTGAGCCCTGACTGAGCTCTGGGGGCTTTCACAGAAGACAAAGAATTCATTCAGGAAGTGCCTCAAATCAAACCCCAAATTATTGTAATGAAATCTAAATGAAACCATAACAGAAGAGAAATAGCAAACAGGGATTTCCTCTCTTTTACGGTAGAACTGGCAATTTAAATTTAAAAAGTCAAAATCAGTGAGTGATACACAGTTCAAAGGAGAGTCAGAGAGTCCTGGTTCTGCCAGAGAGGCATTCAGCTGCACATTCAGCCCTGTAGGCTTTTCTCTGCATGTAGACCATTTTTTTTATCTGTCAGCTGCTTCTACTAAACCACTTTAAATTAAGTCTTGGTCAATGTCAGAGTTGAGATCCTTTTCATAGGGATGTATTTGTGGAAGAGCATCCAAATACCTGCCTCAGAACTTGTCAGTTATAACTATATTCTCAGCAGACGCTGAAAGCCATAAACCTCATGCTGAGGGCTTTGAGTATCACTTAAGAGCTTAAGCCATGTTCTTGGAATGAGTTTATGAGAAAAACCCAGAGGGACTCAGCAGCAGGCAGGGGAAACTGCAGCTCTCCTGCCTTTTTTTTAGCTGTGGGGAAGGAATCCCAATGGATAGCAATGGCAAAGCCTTTCCCAAACAGGGCAGCACTGACTTTGCAGGAAAACTCCAGAAAATACTGAAAGCCAGGAGTCTTTTGTGAAGATGGTGGAGGGAGAGGTGGAGTGAGTTGGTCAGAGAGGAGGGAGAAGAACTTCCTGCATGCTAAAAGAGCTTCCTAAAACCAATTTTTATTTTTGCTTGGCCCTCAAATTATCTGATAGTTGGTTGTCCTTCTTCAGCTGGCTCTGATCCCTTTCTGACACCACAGACAAGAGCCAGCAAGCAGCTCTGCTTAAAAATGTCAACGTGGTTTAGGTTAGGGAGTGTTTGTAATAATTATGAATTGCCTTCATGGTTTGTTTGCTTTCCATAGCAATTGGGAGAGGACAGCAGCTGACAGCTGTGGAAATTTCTGGTGTTGTTCCCCTCCTATAGGACAGCATGGATCTAATTAGTGTGTGCCAGCAGCACTGTATTATTAAATTAATAATAATTAGGAAGCTATTTGCACCTGTGCTAATGTAACACTATTTATCCCAAAGTGTCTTAAAGCATTAAGCCTTTCAAGTCTCTAATGACACCAGCTTTACAAACTGTGACGAGAGGCAGAGGCTTTCCCAGATGCACAAAAAATACTGAGGATCACTTATATTAAATAATTTTTATTTTTTTTTAAAGTGCATGTGGAGGGAATTGGAGTTATTGAAAATAAAGCAGAGACTGTCCAGTCTATGAACAGATCCTGCTAGTGCTGTGCAAGACAAACACTGGGATTTTTAACAGATCAGCCGAGAGATTTGCTCTCAAAAAATCCCCTGCAGACCTACCAGCATTCCTTTTGCCCCCTAAGCAACAGCAGAATGGAGATGTTTATTGAATTACTATTCTGTGTTGGGCTTAGCTGGAGTGATTCTGGTTGATATTTTTAGAGGAAGTAGATAGACCATAAGGAAACACATTGGAGTCTAAACTATACCGCATCCACACAAAATATTTGCTGTGGTTGAATTTGTACCTCTTGAAACGTGACTCTTTAACTTAATTTCTGTTTATTTTTGGCATTGTTGATGGTAGGAGACAAGCAACATCCTTCCTTGAAGGTTGTGTACTGTTCTTGGAAGCACAGAAGAAATAAATTTTTACCAGGGTGACACCGTTTATTATTATTACTCCCAGATATTTATTTTTATTTTAGTGGGGTAGATAAGGCCAACTGGGGTCAAATTGTCTGTGTGAGGCATCTTATGGGGAAAGATGGTCCCTACCTCAGGAACAATGGCAGCTCACTGAATGCCTGGGTTCAGCAAAGTGTTTGAGCATGGATTTAATTGCAACCACATGCACGAGTCCCTTTGATGCTGCATCACATCGGAAGCTGTGATACAAGACAACAATTAGGCATACCCAGCAATCCTATGGACCATGGGTAGAGAGGGGAGCAAGGAGGTGGGAGGACATTACACAGGCCAAAGAGATGAAAGATGATGACCTTTTTCCTTGGTGTTTTGTCTGTGAGGAGGCAGGAGGCTGGCTGATGAAAAGAAGAACATTTTATCCCATCAGAGCCATTCCATACCATGGTGGTCAAAGGAAGCTGACACACAGGTGTGGATGGCAGTGGGATCAGGACTGCAGACTGTGAGCACCCTGTCCATGTGTGAGTGCTGGTGGAGCTGGTGGTGCCATTCTTACCCCCCAAAAATGGAGGTGATGGTCAAATATCTCCCTCTGAAATAACCCTCCAGCAGAGGGGCAATTGTTCCACAGGTCAGCAAGCCTGGCCAGCTTTAACTGTGTGAGTTTGTGGCAGCATCAGCAAATTGCTGGTGCTCCCTTGGTCACCAGCTTTGGCTGTGTTCTGCTAAAAGGGACAACTTGGACACAGGCACCTCCTCCATCCCTTCGGAGCTGGTGAGCAGTGGAGCGGCCATCTGGCATTTCCGTGCATCAGGAGGAACTGGGACAGATTGTTAACATCTTCCCCACGTGGGGCTGAGCTCTGCAACTGTCTGAGTTTGCCTGTGATGTCAGGTTCTGCTGGGAGAAAGTTATTCTGGTCCTGTGTGCTTTGTAACAGATATTGCTGTGCTGGTGACTCTCTGCCTGCTCGAGTGCGAGGTGGAATTGCTGTCACTGCACTCAGAGCATCCAGTTGTACCTGTGCTGAGGGTTGGCTGAAGAATCTACCCATGAATCTCTTTTTGTTCCTTTCCTGCCTTTCTCATGGTAGGAAGGCCAGAGGAAATGGTGATTTTTGCAGAAGCTGTTTGTCCTTTGTGAACCCTTTTCAGATGAGCTGATGTGCTTCACTCCGTGCGCAATGAAACATCAGCACGGTGCCATCAAAGAGACAAGTTCTGCCCTCAAATGAGTGAGTGGGCAAGAAACTATGAGCTCTGCACGTGTGTCTGATGGCCTTATGTGCCTCATCTGCTCAGCATTGAACTCAGAGGCTTAAATCTACTGGCTCAGTGCTGAGAATGTGTCCTGCAGTATTTATGGCTGTTGTTTAACTTTAATCTCAGCCGTTCATTTGCTTCCTGGTTCTCATATAATTAGAACATATTAAACAGGAGCCAACCACAAGAAATATAAAAGGTTAACGCAGTTAGGAAATGTCAGTGGAATGAATACAGCTCACTAATTCACGGGTTCTTTCCATAAATATTTCCACCAGCCAAAATATTGACTTTAACCTTTTCCATCTCCTGCGTGTAAAGCTTTGTATTCCCTTGTCGCGGCAACAAATACCTCGGAGCGTGGGGATGGTGCTCAGCACAGGGCAGGCACTTACAGTCTGCAGTTATGGTATTAATTAAGTGGCAGAGTCAGATTTCACCATGCTAAGGCACACCCAGAGATGGAAAACTGGGATGTAGTGAAAATGAGCAACATGTTATAGCGGGGATGGCAGAAAATTGTTTAGGATGACGGTTTGCAGCTGGTCCAGCAAATATCTAACCCCAAAATGTTTTGCTGTGAGTAGCACAAATGTTTGGATGTTTGGGTTGAGAGATGTGGTGGGTCAGTGTCCTCTGCTGCTGGAGAAGTCCACACCTTGGATCTTTTCTCATAAATTGGTCAAGACCCATCTTAAAAGCTGTTTGTGTTCTCTTAACTCCAGTTCCCAGAGTGGAGGGTGGCTCCATCACCTCCTGACTCCAATGATGCAAAATCTTTTTGGTTCTGGTGTCCCAGGGTTCCTGAGTGCTCTGAGCTAGTTTGCACATATCCTGAGGGGCTCACAGGCAAGGTTTGCCACTGACTTGCCATGGTCTGAGCTTCATTCAAGAAATTAGCAGCTCCTACCTGTGGCTGTTTCATGCTAAAACTTGCCCAGACTTCCTCAGGATGCTAAATGAAAGGGGATCCACTACTGTTTTCCTTGAATCCCTACCAAACTCCTGCCTGAGAGTTAGAAATAAATCTTTCCTTGGGCCTGTGGTACTAAACCCAACAGCTGCACTCAGGGTTAACTCTCCCCTGGGCTTTCCATGTGTGCATGGGGCACGGCTGCCTGTGGAAAACATGGTATTCCCTCAATCTGTTTCCCTGTGTGCTACCTGTGGTTTCAGCTGATAAGTGTTCTGGGTGTTTTCTGCTGGACCATCTCATAAAAGCAGCATGTGCTGTTAGAAAGCAGTGAGCTGCATCTCAGAAATTAAATCAGTCCTTTAAACCACTAAGGACTGGAATGCAGTTTTTCCATGCAGTATTCCTGGATAGATTTTTGTATCTCTCAGCCTGCTGGGATGCTTGCACACCCTGGGAGCAGGTGCTGGGGATATTTGTGCCACAAGATACAAACAATAAATCACAGAAAGGTTTGGGCTGGAAGGGACCTTAAAGATCATCTTGTTCTACTCCCTGCCCTGGGCAGGGACACCTCCCACTATCCCAGGTTGCTCCAAGGCCTGTCCAGCCTGGCCTTGGACACTTCCAGGGATGGGGCAGCCACAGCTTCTCTGGGCACCCTGTGCCAGGGCCTTCCCACCCTCACAAGGCAGAACTTTCCCCCAATATCCCATCTAACCCTGCCCTGTGTCTGTGTGAAGCCATTCCCCCTTGTCCTGTCACTCCATCCCTTGTCCAAAGTCCCTCTGGAAAGTTCCTTTGGGCACTGGAAGAGGCTCTGAGGTCTCCCTGGAGCCTTTTCTTCTCCAGGCTCTATAAACCTGGGTCCAATATACGTGTGGGTCTACATAGAATTTCTGTAGCTTTAATATCAATTCACAGCCCTGGGGTAATACTGGGCTCATGACAGAAATCAGGATTTGCCTTTAAATGAATATATCTTTTGTAAAAGGAGCCACAGTGAAGCAGCCCAGTGAGACACACTGTTGTTTTTTTAATAAGGTTTTATACTGCTTTCATCCTCCTGGGATGTGTGTGCTTCCCATTAGTGCAGTCCCCACCAGCCTTGTCATCTGTCACAAGTGATTTGCTCTTTCTCATCTTATCTCTCCCAGAGGAGAACTGGTTCTGAACAGAATTCAGTTAAGTTTGGGGTTTTTTTTGGGTAGGGTTTTTGTTTTCTAAATTTCTGTGCAAGTGCTCCCTGCTTATTGCTTATGCTGGGAAAACAGGGATAAAGATGCATCCCTTTCTCTGCCTTTGGGGACAGGCAACATGTGTGGTGGGTTGCTTCAGCACCTGGGGCTTCTTGC
Organism: Notiomystis cincta; assembly: GCA_013398075.1. Classification (NCBI taxonomy): domain Eukaryota; kingdom Metazoa; phylum Chordata; class Aves; order Passeriformes; family Notiomystidae; genus Notiomystis; species Notiomystis cincta. Next base: position 121,482 of record VZRX01002189.1, read on the forward strand.
ACATGAAAAAAGCATTCCCAGATCTTGCCAGGACATTTTTAAGCCTTTGGTGCTGCTGTTCTTTACCAGTTTAACGGGTTATCCTTGATCAAGTCACTGGAATGGAAATGCACCACTCCCCTGCCCCATACTTTGGGGCATGGCTGGAAAGGGCTGGTGCTGAAGGAGCTCTGCATTCCCAGGCTGAAACCATCTGAAAAACAGCAGCAATGAGATTTTGAGGCTGAGGTGGTTCCATTTTGTTGTAATCCTCTCTCCAGTATTCCTTGGCAGCACTCTGGCTGAAACCTCCACCTGTCATCTTGTGGGTGCCAGTGACAAAACTTCAGTCCAATATATGGAAAATATTATTTATATTCCCTTAAAAAGAGCCAGTTCAGGCCTGGGCATGAGGGTAGGTGCATGGAAAGTCACCTGGGAGTAAAACCTGCATCTGCCTGGAGTTTCACCACCACATCTATTCCCTGTCATGTTAATTAAGAATTATTTTCCCCCCACTAAAAACCTTCCTGTGAAGTCTGCTCCACTGAAAGCCACAAGGGCTGAGTCACTGCAAAGACCCTCGTAGCACATAATCACCTGGGGGATTGTTCCTCCGTGGAATAGCTGGAAAATCAACTGTGTCTGGCCACTGGAAAGGAGAAGGAATTCCTCCCTGTATCCAAAACCACGAGGAGGTGAGCCATGGCTGGTGGCCAGCTGCAGAGATGAGCCAGGAAGGCCAGGTGTTCTGTTTCCTTGAACACCTCTGGCGTGGGGCAAGGCACCACTCAAGACTTTGTCATCATCTGCTCCTTGGAAGAGGTTTTCTCCTGGGACAGCCTGTGTTTTGGCTCTGAGCTAAGTCATGTCAGGAAGGTGTTTCTCATTGTGCCAATTATCATCAAGGAGCAGGGATTAGCTTCCTTTCTTGTGTTGCATGGGGATAATTTGGCATTGGCATGACTTCTGAGTTAGTTCTGATTGAAATGATTTAAAAGCTGAGGTCATGGCAGGGCTCCTTGCAAATATCCCCTTCAGCAGCACTTGCTGTTCTGTATTTTCGAGGCAGCCCAGAATGTTTTGACTTTTCTCGGGCAAAAAAAGAAAAAGAAAGAAAAAAAAAAGGGAAGAGGCCCCAACTAAGCTTGGAAATGCTCATGCTTCTTGTTTGAGAGCAGGTTATTTGCTATTGTTCTTGGCATGGGAGCATTTCCAAGGCCATGAGCCTGAGTTTGGCTGTGTTCTCATGGCTCCTTGGCACCACAGAGATTCCTGCTACACCAGAGGGGACGGGTCCCCCCAGCCCACACCAGCACTGACCTGTGCTGGAGAGATGATTTAATCATGTCTCATCACTGGGGAACCAACCAGATAGATGCTCCCAATAGTCAAGGAGTAAACCCACCCTCCCTGTGCTCAGAAAGACTTGCACAACTACTCAAGTCAAGACTAAAGATGCAAAAGTGCATGTCAGCCCTATTTCTCGCTGAGCTGCCAGCATGGGGATGGTTGCTTTGATCTATGAAGTAGGGAACAACTCCTTATAGAGAGATTTCAGACTCTATGTGGGTGGGAAATCTGGGAAATCTCCTGGTGGAAGAATGCTAGCCTTGGTATCTTTCATAATAATATGAAATAACTTAAATATGAAAACTTCTACTTTTGCTACAACTGGCATAATATTTCCTTAAATTATGATCCTCTGGATCTGTTTTTTTTGTACAGGCCTTTTCATCTTCAGATGTCTTTCCAAATTTTATCTGACTGAACTGCCTTAGAAACACAATAAAATTGAGGGCAAAATATCACCTTTCTTTGTTTCCTCCTAGGTAACATGTCACTCTTTCATCCTCATTTTGGATGAATGACTCTAGTTCTTCATAAAATTTCTTTCAGCATCCTGGTAAGAATTCCCTGTGGAATAGTTTATCATGTGCTGTAACACGAATATGAGGATAAGATTGACTGCCTTTCAAATTTTAACCTCAAAATTTTCCTCTGTCTTGGAGCCTTCCCTTGGCAGTCGTCATCAAAGACCCCGTTAGTGCCTCTGTCAAGCTGCAGGCAGGGGTTTTGTTACAACAGCAGTGCTCAGGGAGCCAATGTTAATCCTTCAGCTTCCCTTCAGAGCAGGGTCTGAATGTGTGCTGGTGTTGTGGAGTGAAACCTGTGGCACAGATTATGGACCCTGGGCTATTCTCCATCACCCCATCCTCGGTTCCCAAGGAATGCAGAGGCTTTGCTTGCCCTCCAAGACCAGACAGCTTTTAAAAATACTGCTGGCACTCAGCTGGTTTCCTCATTTATCAGGGCAAAAAGGCAGCAAGAGGGGCAGCAGGTCCCTTGTCCCCTTGGCTTTACCTGGAGGGACACAGGAACTGTGAGGTGCATTCCAGAGTAGCTGCAGCACGTCGGGAACACGTCTGGTGCTGGCTCAAGTGGAAGCCACAGGGCTTGATGCAGAAATTATCAGCTGAGACTGTTTGGTTTGTGTTTCACAGGGAGCTGGATGGGACTATAACATTCCCTCCTGGATCTAAAAGTCTCTCAAAGGTAAAAGGTGCAATTTAGGCCAAGCACCTCTGGTGTTGCTGGGCAGCTGGGATTGCTGCCTGGAAGGCTGATGGATGAAAGAAAAGCACTGGAGGTGCTGTGCCTGAAGGATTGTGCATAAGTCCTGACTTATTTCTTCTGCAGCAAATGAATTTGCAAAATATTTATTTGGCTGAGATTTCCATGGGAACAAGAGGGCTGTTTTGTACAGGGAGACACTTTTGTCTCTGGGAGTCCTTGAAAGCTGGCACAATGTGTGATACATAAATGTTCTAGTGCTGCAGGTCATGAGGAAAGGTATTGTGGACCAGCACATGGGCCTGGAACGTGATTTAAATTAACAATCATGTTTGCAGAGATTGAGTTGCCCAGGGTCTTTTACCTGTTGCATCTGCTGTCATTGTAAACAAAATTCTGACACTGCTGCTGGATCAGTTGGAAGGCAAAAGTCTGGAGCCATTGCAAACAGGACTCTCAGCATCTTTCAGGAGATGCAGGATGCAGTCCTGTGTCAGCTCTGGGTGAATGTGGGTCCTCTGGCACTGAAGAAGGGAGTGTGGACTGAGATGGAGGAGCTGCACGAGACACCCAGGAGCGAGGCTGGAGCGCTGGGTGTGCTGGGGTGTGCGTGGTTGTGCAAATGCAGATCCACAGCAGGGATGTTTCTGCACCTCTGGACAGCCCAGATGTGCAAGGGAAACTGTGTGGGTGTTATTTGTGTGGACTGTGTGGGTGTTACTTGTGTGGCGTCACAGCTGAGTGAGCAAACTTGTAACCCAAGCTCGCCACCGGCTGGGGCCAAGCTATGAGAAAATGGTTAAAGGCACGGAGAAAGAGGATACACAGCCTGACTTAGAGGTGAAGTTTTTCCATCTGACTTCAACTGGAGTTTGAACCATGTCCTAAGCTAATAACATTTACACCCATCAGAGGGAGGGGGCCTGGGCTCTGTAATGAGTCTGCAGTTTGTTCTGAGATACCTTTTTTACTTTCTGCCATCTGAGCTGCTCCTGCTCTGCACAACCTTGGATGGGTATTTATAGAGAGAGAATGTGTGAAGCCTTCACCCTTCAAACATGTGCTCAGCCTGAGGAGCTGTAATGATTCATGTCCTTGTCTAATGACCATTGATTATATGAGAAAAACTTGGATAAATCTTCTGAGGGGCTTAAAATGCGATGTATATCTGGATTCCAAAACAGCCATATGGGTTGTGACTCATTTCTTCAGATGCTGTTCATAAAAATCAATTATATGGTCACTTTGGCTACCAGAAGGGATCTTTTCCGTTGCCCATTTGTTTCCTAATACTGTGTTTTATGACTCTTAGAAAATCATAAAATGCTTACAAATTAGATAATATTTCTGGCAAGAAACATCTTCCGTGGAGACAGATCTGTGGCAGTTTAGTTAAAAGCAGGCTGGAATCCTAGGACATGCTGAAATTTTTAGCATTGATGTGCTAAAAACACCTGGCAGAAGAAAGGGGGAAATGCAAAGCATCTGGAAAAAGAAGGGAGGCTGGGGAGGGAGGGAGGGAAGCAGCTGTTTGGTGGCTGGAGCACAGTGGCTCCTTCAACTCTCTCATTCCTTGCCCAGCTCATGGAGCCTGATGTTTTCACACCTGATGGCTACAACTGAAAGCTCAAATCATTGCACTCTGATTACCCACTCGTGCTCTCTGTGCATGGCTTGAGCACCAGGTGATGGGAAGGGTGGTGGCTGTGGCAGAAGCAGCTCCATTGACTTCTGTAGTTCAAGTGTTAGAGAAATTAGGGGATGCTGAGAATATGGTTTGTGATAAAACATGCAATTGAGGTGCACAAAGTCTTGATGAAAACGGTGTAGTGCTTTTCATTGGCACCTGATACTGCAGCGTGGTCATCCCTGGGGGGTTTCATGGAAATCTGGGAGTTGCTATTCCTTCTCTGGGCTCAACCATTTGAGAGACTGTCAGTGTTTTCTTCCCACCTATAAACCATGCAGATTTCCTTCTGTCCTCTCTGTGAGTACACTCTGCTTTTGTGTCACAGCACCAGGTCAGCAGCGCTTGCCTGCTGAGGAAGGCAGTGTGGGACAGCACCTCTGAACCTGCAGGTCAGGATGGTTTTTGGTGGTGCCCACAGGGTTGTGACTCTGGGCTGCAAGTATTAATGAAAAACATCAATTTAAAAGGAGAAAATCTCAAATGTATCCTTGTCAGAGAGCATTGCAGCTACTTTAGATAACACACTTTGTGTCCCGAATAAAGAAAGATTGATGATCTCAGATTATCTCATGCTCACTGAGTGTTTGCTCTGAATAAAATACAACTTAGCAACCAGCTGCCTGTGCTTGTGTATGTCAATCTGACAGATCCTCCAACCTTTCCTCAAAGCCTTTTGATGTCCTGTGGCTGGTTGATTAGGAGCCCCTCAGGAGATCCAGGACTGCTCTTCAGATAAATCTCTTTTCATGCCCTGCCCTCGTATTTCCACTGCCTGTCCCATGTGTGGGACATCCACTGACAGAAACCCACTCCAGAGCAAATGTTACCCTAACATAAACACATTGCTGCATTTCCTAATTTTATTTTTCAGGATAAGTACATATAAATTGTTGCCTGCCCTTGGTCGGCTCTTTGAAATATCGCTCGGCCACTCGCTGATCTTATCTTGCACAAATATTTACACACATTTGTACTTTGTAAGGCATGATTTAAATGGCCTTTGCTGGACAATTGAGGCTGTGCCTCTGTGATCCAACCCTCTGGTGTGGGGTTGTGAGGCAGCCAGCCTAGGACACGTGTCCCATGGAGGATTCCTGCTGATTCAGCCAGAAGGCTGCCAGCATCTCCCAGAAATCACCCACATTCCCACCAAAGTTTCTGCCACCTTTCTGAGCAGATTGATCTGCTGTCTACTCAATGAGTATGGAGTTGCTCTTACAAGGACTTGTAGTGACAGGACAAGGGGGAATGGCTTCAAATTGGAAATTCTCTCCTGTGAGGGTGGGGATGCCCTGGCGCAGGCTGCCCAGAGAAGCTGCGGCTGCCCCATCCCTGGAAATACCCAAGGCCAGGCTGGATGGGGTTTGGAGCAAGCTGGGATAGTGGAAGGTGTCCCTGCCCATGGGAGAGGGTGGAACAGGATGATCTTTAGGGTCCCTTCCAACCCAAGCCGTTCTGTGATTCTTTGATTCCGTTTTTACGACATCCCTTCTGACAAACATGAGCAGAAAGTGTTTCAAGCGTTCCCCTGGGGGTGCTTTCCCTCCAACGGAAGCCGTGCATTTCGGGCAGGAGTTGCTGGGTGAGGCTGCACTCTCCAGAGAGCCAAACTGAACATTTGTGACGGCTCCTCTGGCCTTAAAACGTACGAATTTGTGCATTTCCGTGTTAAACGCATTTTTCTGTGCGTAAATCACCAGGCACTATTTACAGTGAGTCATCTGAAGGGAAAGATGCATCACTGCTGTGAGCTTGCTTGGTCAGAAATGGTGGGGAGGTCTTTGGGTCTGAATTTCTCCTGTTTAACCATTTCTAAGATGTCAGCTTTGCTGCTCCAGTCATCAGCCATTATCTGGCCTGAGCCATGCTTCAGCTTGTGCTGCTTCTTTTAAATACCCAAACATAGAGTTAAGTGTGAACAAACTGGATCCAAGTGATGGTAAAACCAGCTCAAAGTCATTCCAGTGATGGGTGATTCTCTTTTTACAGGAGCCAGCAAAGTTCACCAGAGCCCATTAAGGCCTCTGAGCCAGGCCAACGCTTCGTCAGGACGGCTGCATGGTGAGCTGTGCACCTAATGCATTTTAAATGAAAATGTTATCCTCTGGAGCCAGGCCAGGTACAGCTAGAGCAGGAGCAAAGACCCTCCTTTCCCTAGAAATCATGGGAAAAGATATTACAGCTATTTCATGAGCTTGTATGTTTTAAAAGTCTAAGAAATCCAGCCCACATCAACAGCAGAGCGAGCAGGCTTCTACACGGACACGTCATTTAATCACAATTTAATAAGGCTCCTGTATCAGACTTTCGTAATGAAACTTTTGGGCAGATCCAAACAAAGGGGTCACTGTGGGAGAGAAGAATGCAGCCTTTGATTCAGGGTTTCTTTTTAGGGTTCATGATGGTTCGTTTTCAGCGAGCTGCTGGCGAAATGAAATGCTTTCCGCATGCCAACTGTTACCTCATAAATGGACCCTGTGAAAAGTAATTTGTGATCACAAGATGATTATCAGTCTCCTCAGCCCGGCTCCTGTGAGAAGGGCAAGTTCTTCTTCCCTTGAAGAAGCCCTTGGATGTTCAGTCCTTTCACAAGTGTTCCAGAGAGATGTTTAGCGCCTGGATGACAAAAGACTTATTTTAATAAGACAGCAAAGCTGCTGGGAGCAAAAAAAGCTGACAAATATGCTCAGCCTGGTGGGCTTGGATGTTTTGGGAGGACATGAAGGCAATGATGGATCAGGCAGGGATGAGCTGCCTGCACTGAGGAACAAAATCTGCTGTGCCAAAAGACGCCAGAGGATCTTCACCCCCGCTGGTGTTAATGATCCCTCCAGTCTCCAGTTTTGGGGGGTTATTCTGTGAGTTGGTAACTCACTGAGAGGTGAAGAGGGCCATGAATGATCTGGAAATGTCAATGAAGATAGAATGAGGAGGAGAAAGGTGTCTTTGCTGTCAGTCTGAGACTCTTGGTGTTGCTATTCCTCTTGCTCACCAGCCTTCTGAATGTAATGGGTCCCCCTTGATCTGCAGAGCTGGGGTGGGGGCCCAGGACCCCTGAAGGAGGGACATCCATCACCTGTTAGAGCTCTGATGGACAACATCACCTGAAGACACATCTTCCATCCCTGGAGGAAATAAAATGCAACCTCTGAGCATTTTCAAGGCATAAATTTAGTTGGTTCATGCAGCGCCTGGAAAGCTTTGACCCAAAAGGACAAGCTGGAAAATTCAGACTGGTTTTGGTTTTTTTAATCCATGACCTGTTGAGTCTTTCCAGAGTCTTTTAGTTTTTTAGTCCCAGTCTTTCTGTTTGCTTGAAAAAATCATGCTTGCCTGTTTTGGGGTGTCAATAACTTGTTTTTAATGAGCCCTTGATGCAGGGTGTGCACTGAACACAGCACTGATCCTGGAGAGGTGGAGTTTCCAGTATTTTGTCATGGATGGTGTTCCTTGTTTTTTCATTATCAGGATACTCCTGGTGTGCTGTACGTGGCAGCATGTTGTTCCCAAGGATTCCTGCAGCCCCTTCCTGGGGCTGCTCAGCTTTAATTTTGTTCTGTTCTTGTAAATATTACACAGGCTTTGGGCTGGACAGTTGTGTTTTGTGTATTGGAAAAAATAACTGAACTCTCCAGTGATTCTCACCACAGGGAAAGATTTATTGGAGGAAAAAAGAATTTAGAGTTGTTGTTTCCTTGTGAGGTTCTTTGAGGCTGAGCTTCACACTGCTGTCATCTCTGGTGTGGTGCTGGGAGGCTGAAGCAGTCCCTCCTCTGTCAGGTCTCCAGGTGACCTCCAAGCTGCTTTTGGCAGCTCAGGGAACACAGGTTCCTTGATGTCCCTCTACAGGTCCCTCCTTGAAGCTCTTTCTTCATGTGGTAGAGGCACAAAATTGTCAGAATTAATGTGAGCTGAGCAAGGCTCACCCAGTGTGTGCTCCTGCTCACCTGGAGCTCCCTGTCCAGCTGGCTTGGGCTGTGTTTCTGACAGTTCCTGTACTCCTGAAAATTTCTGTGTTTCTAGCTGGGCTTGCTGACAAATGACACAGGTTTTGTTGCTTTTCCCTGCTGTGAGGGACATGGTGCCCCTGGTTAGGATGAAGTCAGTGCTGCTTCAGTTCAGCTTCAAATGTGATGTACTAAAGAGGAGTTGTCACCTCCATCCACCTATGGCTCTTCCAAGCAAAGGAAGCCTCCAGCAGTGGACACTTAAATTCCATCATGGGACAGTGGGCAGGCAGATGGCCTGGCTTCTAAATGTCTCTATAACTTTTGTCTCTTAAGTATTAAACAAGGACAACTTAAATTTTTTTTATCATGTTCTAATGCTGCAGAAATGTTAGAATTCTGGAACCAGCCCCTACGCTATTTTTTTACTGTTCACCAATCTGTTTTTCATAGAGGTGCAAGGTGGATTAAAATCCTGCCTGAAGAGAACGCTCTCCTTGCCCTTTATGAAAAAGCACAAAAATTATCAGTATTTTTTTCTTCATCCTGGGGCTTTCTGGCTCTAAACTCTTCTCAACAGTGTGGTTTATCTGCAATAATAAATGCAGGAGTGCTGCATCTAAAGCCACCAGGCTTTCCTTGTCAATTTTCCTGTTATGTGAACAGTCAGAGAAGCTGTAGCCTCCTTGATTACAAATACAAAAATGGCAAACAAGCAAAGGATGCTCTCAGCCTCTGCCCAAATGCACTCAAATGACACCTAAACATGAGAGTTACTTATGAATAGCAGGGTGGCAAAAATACATCTTCCTGAGGGGTGAGACAGGTGAGAGGACAGGGATTTTGTGCCTGTCTGCTGCTGGTTAAAAGCAGGATGCAGTATCCTCCCCATCACTCGCTCATCTTTCATAGCCATCCTTTCCTGCAAAGCTTTGCATATTATCTTTGGCTGCTCTGGGGTAGGGTATTATATCCCTGGCTGCATCTGATACTAACAGAATGTGGCTGAAACAAAATATAAAGTTCTCAAAGCAACTCTTGCTTTCATATTTTTACATCAGAAGCAGGGCATTTGTCCATCGGTGGCTCCGATACGATTGTGGGGAATAAAGACAGCCCGTTTGCAGTCTCTCCATAAATAAGCTTTGCTGCTCCTCAACCTAGTTTTCCTGGCAAAATCTTTTGCTTTCTCATGTGTCAGAAGACTTTCCCAAAGCTGCTGCTGAAGTGCCAAATGCCTCTGTAAAGACTTTTGCAGAAGCTGAGGTTACACGGCCTCTCCTTAGATCAGAGCTGAACTGCTTGGAGTGTGTCTGCCTTCCACGTGATGCTGGTTCCAAAAATCAGGCCCTTTCTGCCTTTTCTGCCTGCTGCAGGTCCTCCTGCCAGGCCACCAGAGCACCCAAATGCTGAGACACACACTAGCCCTTAATGTCCCACCCTAGTCCTGGTGTTGGGCTGACTCCCAGCACGGGTGAACAACTGCTCTGCCAGCCCCAGTCTGTGCCCACCAGACCAAAAAAAATGAGTTCTGGGAGTTCATGAGTGAGGGGGCTGAGAGGAGAAGAAGCTGGGAGGAGACAGAGCCAGGACAGCTGACCAAAGGGATATGACATCAGGAAAAGTCTCTTCACCAAACAGATTTTCAAACACTCCTGTCCAGGGCAATGGTGGAGTCCCCATCCCTGCAGGGATTTAAAAGGACTGTAGATGTGGCACTTGGGGACATGGTTTAATGGTTGGACTCAGTGGTCTTTTCCAGCCTAAGTGATTCTATGATTCTCTGCTTCCTGCAGTGGAGGATGTGCCCTTTCTCTGTTTTGCTCACTCACAGCTCTGTACACAGTTGGAGTTCTGGGGAGTTCCTGTGTTACTGAGTGCAAAATAAAAAGCTGGAAAAGGGCAATAATATAATAGGGCATGGTTGCTCTGCACCAGTGGCTAAAGCTCTCCAGAGGATGAAGAAGCAGCATGAAGGCTGCACCTTACCTGGCTGGCAGCAGTGTCTGCCAAAGAAGTGCATCCCTGTGTCCATCAGTGCTGGCTCTCCAGGAAACTCTTCTACTAGGAAACCTTGTGTGGCCAACACAAACATCCCTCACCTCCAGCTGGCTGTGGCCTGAGCTCTGGGAATTCCCAGCAGAGGTGATCCAAGTGGAGTGTGGCCTGGAGGGAGTGCTCCTTGTGGAGCCCGGGGTGGCTGTGACCTCCTACAGTCCCATTCCTGATGTGGGGCTGGAAGGGTCCTCACAGCACAGGAGCAACCCCCAGCACCACATCAGCTCCCTCTGAGTGTGATGCCCTTCCCAGCCTAGATTTGGGAGCAATAAGTCCTTCCACCACCATTCCTTCCTCTCCTAAAGCAGCTGTTGGGTAACCCTGGCGTGGAGTGACCTGCACTCATCACTTAGCAGGGAAGGAATAAAAATGCCTGGAGCATTCCAGTACCTGGCACAGGAAAGGTGTTTTTTTTATTTATTGCTAAGATATCAAGGCCAGGGGAAGCATAGAAGCAGCTCTGGAGGAGCCAGGAGGAAGGGCTTGAAGCATAGGAAGCGTTGGCCAAATAAAAGTGGAGGATGTTTATGGTGTGAAATCGGGAAGTGTCTTCAGGAAGCTGGTAGGGATACTCAGCTGAGATAGGAGAGGGGGAAACAAGAATGCTGAGAGGGAGAGGAGGGGCACTCTGCCTTGTTCAGCTGTATTTATGGAAAATTGGACCATCCTCAACTCTTGTTCAGAGCTGCCCAGACTTCCCTGCCCGCCCCATCCCTGCGATTCCCACTCAGGAAGGGGAGCTGGTGTGTGCAGGGTTATTCTGGGGCTGGAGGCTATTTCAAGAAGCATCAGCAAGGCCAAGCTCATCAGTGCTGTCACAGATGACTTTGAGGGGGTGAACTTGGCTCATCAGATTAACATACTTGTGCTGTCTAAAAGCAAAGATCAGTGGAAGAAAATGGGCTCTTTTTGGGGGGGGAGATGTGGGTGTGTTTTGGTTTGGTTTGGGGTTTTTTTGATGGTTTTGTTTTGTTGTTGTCATTGTTTTGTTTTTCTTTGTTTTGTTTGTTTTGTTGTTGTTTTTGTTTGTTTGGTTGGTTTTTTGGTTTGGTTTTGATTTTGTTTTCAGTTTTTTCTTTTTCCACAACAGCCACTGAAGGTCTCGATGTGTATAAAACCTCTGTTTTATACAACTTAAATGAAAGATTCATTTTTCTCTTCTTTTAAGTGAATAAAATGAGCTTGTAAGACCTCCCAGAATGATAACAGGTATCATTTAAACCTGGAGGAAGAGCAGTAGACAACACTCTCAGGCACAGGATAGGATTCCATGATCCTTGTGGGTCCATTTCAACTTGGGATTCTCTGTGATTCACTGACTTGCTCTCTTGCATAGAAGTGCTGGCACTAAAAGTTCTCAGTTTTATTTCTCTAAGTCACCTCTGGTGTGGTACAGTTTAATGAAAATGGTCCTGTTAAACAACAACAAACTCTTGGGATGTGATCCCAAGATGGAGCTTAAAACTACAAATGATTAAATACAGGGGACAAATTAAAGGTAATAATCTTTATAGTCCTTCACGTCCAATCCATCCAAGCCATCATTAATTGTGCACGCTGTGGTCACTCTAAAATTCATTTGCTGCAGGAAATCATCCAAGCCAAATGTCCTGGCTGCTATAACTTTATTTTTTGAGGTATGTTTTAATTTCACACTCATCAATGGCATGTCTAGGTTAGCCAGGCAGCACAAGAATCACTTTTTCTGCACTACACTTCACTCACAGTGAGGGCAAGAGACTCCACAGGACAGATGTAAGGTCTGGTGGTAAGCAAGGCTGGTATTACCATATATTTGATTTAAATTTTAATCAAATGGAATTGTTTTTCAAATGCAGATAACGCAGCAGTGGCTCCAAAAATAAAACACGGACAAGCAATCTATCAGGCACGTCTGTCAGCAAAACAGACTCCATCTCATAAACCTGCCAAAACAGCCCTTTGCTTCAAACAATAAAAACTGGGAGGAATGGAAAACCTCAGCTTTAAAAAGCTTTGTATGTTAAAAAAAAAAAAAAAATAGAAATAAAACAACCCAAAACCCTAGCTCTCAATCGGTGTGATTTGGAAAAGGTTAATGTAAAAATGAAAGCCATTCAATAAATCTTTTAGTGGAGATCAAAAGCAATGAGTGCAGGAAACCAGAAAATTGATGATACGACATTTTCCGACACTCCATAACATTCATATTATTCAGGGAACTGCCAACCACAATTGTTTGAATACTCTTTTAACTGATGTTGTTACTTGAACTCATAAGCCAGCCACTGGTCTCCCCAAGGAAAACCATATGGGAAGACAGTAGCTCAATTAAAACTAATGTGGTGTGTGGCTCTTAATCCTTGCTTGAGCCCTTGTGCCAGCAAGCTCTTAAGTACGCGCTTAAATTTAAGCCTGTGCTCAATTTTTGTCTGTTTTATGAGCATTTCTTGAGCGAAATCCCCCAAATAATGTCAAATCTTCTTTTACAAAGGGTCTGCTCTCCACACAGCCCATGCTCAAAGGGGCACCTACGTTCTCCTGGGTGCACTGGGCTCCTCGAGGATTTCGGGATGGTTTCTGCCATGGGTAAATATGGATTTGTGATTGCAAAGCCTGCTTTGAATCCTGTCTCCCTCTAGTGTCCTGAAAACACTTGAAAAGGAGTGAAAGAGGGTGCCAGTGATTCAATGCCCAAAGTGCTTTCCTTGCTAAGTGAGCAGCAAACAGCTGCCAGCAAGATCTGAGGATGGCCAGAGGAGAGGGCTTGGAGAAATTTTGGATGGGGAGCATGGTGCTGTGAGCAGAGCTGCTGCTGACTGCTTTGGCTGATAAATCAGGCCCATTTTGGCTGATAAATCAGGCCCATTTTGGCCAGGTTCTGTTGGCTCTCCTGCTCTGCTCTGCTGCAGGGATGGCTGCTCCCCTGCGTGCTGTGCTGACTGCGAGTCTGGCATCCTCCCGCCTCTCCTGGAAATTAGTGACATCTGAAGAGGGGGAATGATGAAAACAAGACCATGGGAAGCTCTCCTGCACGTGGAAGGAAAAGTGTGGGCATTGGGCCCTGCCTGTGGGTCGCACAGGCCGGGGTGTGCCCTGCTCCACACGAGCCAGGCGGTGTGCGCAGCACCCAGGGTCTGCTCCACAGAGAGGAGGGGACACGGCATCGTCCCCCCCTGGTCAGGCTCCCATGGCTGACCCCAGCAGATGGGAACAGTGTGTGGAATGGAGCTGAAAACGTGCTTGTTTTCCTTGCCTTTCCCTTGGCCTCCCCTTTGATGGGGGCAGTGCTGCCTGCACCTTGGCTGTGCGCTCACGGTGGACAATGTCCCGTGGAGGATGTGCCAGCTTCACTTCTTTTCCCATGGTATTTTACCACTCATTAATCCTTTTGATTTTTAGCCTCTTTGAAGCCCAGGGTTTGGATGTCTTTCAGCTCCCACTGAAATGGGACATGAAAACACTTCCACCAGTGCAAAAGTTTAAACCCCTTATTCATCCACCCTGGAAAGGCTTCAGCTTGATATGCTGACAATGACTGACTTCATTATGTTTATCTTTTGGCAACATCTCCTTCTGCAATTGATAGTGCCTCGGGTTTTCCTGGTGCCAGGTTGAATTTCCAGCCTCAGTGCATGAACCAGGCTGTGGTGTTCCTCTGCCAGGCTGAGTCATGTGCAGGGCAGGCCGTGATTTCAGTGGTAAATACACAGAAGAATGAAATAAACATGTAACCCAACAGCACACACAGACACACACACATATGATAAAAAGTCTGGTCTTTCACCTAATTTAGACCAGAAAATTGGCATCTGATTTTATTGTTCAGGCTGACTCCAAGAACACAAACATATTTTTTCCTTCAAAATGAGAACTGCCAAAATATAAAGAATGATATCTGCTGGTTTGAGCTAATTGGGATTAACTGTTTCCTGGCTGCTTTTTGTGGAACAAGTGCTATTTTGCTCTGTTGATAACAGCAACACTTCCAAGGTTGGCTCAGGGAAATGGCTGGACCCCAGCCACCAGACCCATGCAGGAGGCACTTTCTGACCTGTGTCTTTGAAAAGGGAATAATCTTTCTTCCCAAAGTCTCAGCCCTAGGATGCTGCCAGCCCAGCTCCTGCTGCAGCGTGGAGAGGTGAATTTAGAACAGCCAAGGCAGACAGGAAAGCATGGCATGGAAAATGCTGAGCTTTCCTCAATTTGGTTCCATTTTAATTAGCATTTTCTGCACATTTTTGATTTCCGATTTTCCTGCCCAGCTGTTGAGACTATTCATATTTCTGGAAATGTCTCCAAAAGGCTGGGAAAAAAAGCACAATCCTATCACCAACCCAAGTGCTTAATTAAAATAGCTGGAATTAGAATAACATTGCAATTAGAGTTGTGTCTCTTGGCCTTCCGGGGTTTAGGATCTGTGCTTTCAAGCCTTTTGCTGTAAACATGGGTCTGGAAATTTATCTTGGGGTTTCAAAACAGCCAAATGTTGCAAAACCCACCAGAAGGAGTGAGAGAGCTGGGAACACTGGCCTTGCAGGAGGATAGGGAAGAACCCACCCGTTGCCTGTGGCTCTGTTTGGGATGTTGAAATAGGTGCAGGGGGGAAAAATAACCCCAACAAGTTCTGTAAGGGCTGATTTGAAGAATCCCACTGCAAAAGCCATGTGGAAAGCGTGGCATGTTCTACAGAGTAAACATGCAGCATATTTTTATCCCCATTTCCTGGCACCTTGTGCATTAACTGCTTCCAGACCTGGAGCATGGGACAGGGATGGTCTGAGCCTCTGGAATTCACGTGCTGATGGTGCCCAGCCCGTGTGTGTGGCTGCTGCAACTGCCCAGGGGAGAAGGAACAGGGGGAGTTTTGATGCAGCTCCCAGGAGATTTCTCGAGGCAGGGATGCCTGAGTGCTGTGGTGTGCCACTCACCCAGCTGTGGGAGCTGAGCACACCTGGACACAAGCTGTTCCTGGGAGAGGGACACGGGCAGGCACACCAGGCTGTCCTCAGGGATGCTGTGTGGGGCCACCAGCTCCACCAGCCTTCTCTCCCCACACTGCCCTGTCTCCAGGGGCACGGGGTGGAAAGGTGCTTTGTGCCCAGGGGGTCACAGCAGTGGGTGATGTATGAATAATTAATCTCTTTGGTAAGATGTCCCCGAGATGCTCCTCAGCTTAAACCTGTGCCAAAGATCTAAGCTGGCCCCTGAGAAAATAGAACCCCAAAGATCTGAGCTGGCCCCTGAGAAAATAGAACCCCAAAGATCTGAGCTGACCCCCAAGAAAACAGCTGAGACAGATGCCATCAGAAGTGGGGACCTGCTGGCTTTCCCTGTTTGTGTTAAGATTTCAGTAATGCCATGCAGGAATGATCCTCTCACTCCTTCCCACTGTCCCTGGCTGACCTGGCATCCAGCACTGCCACCCCCTCCGAGTGGCAGAGGATGCACAGGGGCCTCAGACCATCATTTCCCTGTAAATTGGTCATGTTTTATTTATTCAGTATTATGCCAAGGTTGTGAGAGGAGATGTAAAGCCCTGGGGGAGGAAGAACTTTCTAGGAATAACATCTCCTTGGATGACCTTTAGGAATACATGGAAGGACATACATGGGCAGTGGGGAGAAGGATAAGGGAAACCTGTTTACCCAGGGGAAGGGGTGCTTTCCTGGTGCTGTGGGCATTTAAACTTCTCAACAGATCCCACTTTGGTGGGTCATTGAAGAAACCACTAAACCAGCTGAGGGAACACTGATTTTGAGCTCACAGGATCACAGAATATTCTGATTTGGAAGGGACCCACAAGAATCATCGAGTTCAGCTTTTCAGTAGATGGCCCAAACTGGGATCAAACCCACACCCTTGGAGTTATTAGCACCATCAGCACCATGCTCTAAACCAACTGAGCTCATCTTGCTGGTTTGTTTGTTTAGTGTTGGACTCTGATGCGAAAATCTGGGGCAAATTAAGAAAGAAACAAAGGAAAGATCTTTCTTGGGAAGAAAGAAAATATCAGCCTCAGAAACCCACACTGTATTTCATAACTCTGTGGAGGGGAAGAAGAGAGCACATGGACAGCCCTCCCCACCACCTACATGAGACTAATTCTGAGTCCAGAAAATAAGTGATCCCACAAAAAGACCCCTGGCAAGGTAACAGGACCTCCCAGGCCATGAAAAAAGTTATGGATTTCCCCTCCTCTTTGGCTGCTTTTGCCTCCCAGAACTGGATTCACCTTCCTTGATGTGATTTTCCCCTCCAGAGGAAGGGGGAGAGAAGCCCAGACCCCAACATCCTCACACCTGGCTCTGATTCCCTGCTTCACCCCTAGAATTGATGGTGTGCCAAGTGACGAGGGGCTGACTTCAATTTGAGTGTCAAATGGGGAGAGGTGGCTCATGAAAGGCAGGTCTGGGACAGGGCTCAAGGAGTAGGTTGGGGGAGCACAGACATGGAGCATGGGCAGACAGAGGTGTTGGACTCGTGATGCTCAGGCTGAAGGGATGGAGGCAGATTCCTGAGAGCTCAGGGAAGCCTCACAGCATGGCTGCCACGGGTTTTGTGGCTGTAGCATCTTATCTTCAAAGAGAAATAGAAAGATTTTGGTATCTTGCAGCGATCCCAGGAGCTGTGCATGTGCTTCAGGAGCTTTCCATCTCATTTCTATCCCTGCTTCTGATTTACTCTGTCACCTCAGGCAAATCATTTAACCCTGGCTTCAACCTATTTTATGGGGATGTTGCAAGGCTTAATTAGGGCTTGTAAAAGGTCTTGAGTTCCTGAGAGGTGCCTGCTGGATTAGGGTGATTAATCACATGTTGATGGGAGAGATATTGTGGGGGTAAATCCAAGCAGTCAACAATAGGGCAGATGATATTTTTCCCTGGGGGAATAAGACGAGGGGGTTGTGAAAGCATGTACATATCAGGTTTATTAATTCTGGATATCAAGCTGTTGAAACTGTAGGGAGGCTCTGTGGTCAAAACCACAGAAATCTGACTGTATGGTCGAGATAAAGACGTTCTGCATTTCCACAAAAATCAATCAAAGGCACATAAATTAAGGTGTTTCCCCCCCAGACTTCAAAGCCACGAAGGCAAACAATTTGCAAAACTTCAAGTTTTGGAAATGAGTGTTTGGCACTTGCTCTGAACACCACGGGAAAACACACTGGGATCACCTTGTTAGTATTCATTGCTGCGGAGAAAAGGGGGAGATTATTCAGACCACGAGGAGGAGGGGAAGAAAAACCCCCCACATTTTGCTGAACTTTATGCAGTTTTTCGCATGATTGCCCAATTGCCTTTCCATATAGGAGAGGAAGGAGGAAAATGCCAGGCTTTGTACGGTGATTTTCAGGATGACCCAGTTCTCCTCCTTCGCGGAAGAAACGGAGAAACCGCTGAACTCCGAGCGGCGCATTTCGGGTTATTTTTTTGGCCCGGTTCTTTTCTGCCACAGCTTCATCTCCTTCAATAGGCTGGTCCCTAATTTGCACCAGCACCATGAAAAGGAGCTGGGGCTTGGGAAGCAAAGCAGGCAAAGCCTTTGATGGGCTTTAGAATTCGTGGGATGGTGACAAAGGGAGGGAGCTGTGTGTGCTGGTGTTTGCCTTTGAATGGCGAGGAGCTCTCCAGGGCCGGGGTGACTGCGAGGAATGCAGCGAGCCCTGGCTCCGGCCAGCCAGGGTGATTTCATCCTCTCTTTGCAGAGACACAGCATAAATCAATATTGTTTTGTAGAGCGCTGGGCTTGCCACATTTTTATATTTTTTTTTTTTCCTGGGGGAACATCCAGTATCCATGTACTACAGGGGAGGAAGGACTTTGCAGGGGAGAGGGGGTGGCTGTGCCCTCTCCGTGTGCAGCTCGGTGAAAACTGGATTTTTATTCTTCCAGGGACCGAACGGAGCCAGCCAAAACCAGAGATTATCATCACTAAGGAATCCTGCCTGGGGAGCTCCCACCAACCAGGAGAGCAGTTAGTTTGGGATTTTTTTAAAGCATTTTTTTATGGCGAGGCAGTTTTAGTTGAGCTAAATGAAGCTTATTGCAGTGGGGAATTCAGCGTGCACATGCTTAAAAATCTTTAAAGATGGGATATTTAACTCCAGCAAATAATCAAGTCCCAGGAACAATTTAGATGAGTAATATATTAAAAACAGGCTTACACAGATCCAAGAAAAACGTTGGAGGATCCATAGGGGTCATTGTTATGCACCGCAGGCTTAAATATATTGACTTTTACAACTGCAAATGGATGGTTGCAGAGTGGTTTCCACCGAAGAGCAGTTTCAGTTGTGATAACTCATACAAAGTGAAATTCAGTCTTGTGCTCGGAGCCGGCATGAGGTCTAGGAACCGAGTGAACTTAATCTTTATCTCTCTCCAAACATTACATCTTTTTAATCCTTGAGGCATGCCATTCCTGGGAGGATCCTGCATAAAGGATGCAATAGAGCAGGGCAGGAATCGGATTTGTTATTTATGGAAAAAACCTGAAATTAGAGAAAACACGTTCTGAAATTACAGGAAAGAAAACATTTTTCCAGAGGGGAAGAAAATCTCAAACCCAAAAATAAACTGATTTTTTTTTTCACCAATAAAAGTGTTTTTTCCTTCTCTAAGATTACATCATTGTATTGCAAATGAAAGAGAAAGATGAAATGTGCCAGCCAGTGTCATGCCAACCCTTCCGTTGCAGGAAAATCAGAATGCATTTTGTGGAAGGGGCTTCTTTTGGATATAAATTTTGTGAAGCTTATGGGGTTTTGTAGAATTTTATTCTTTTTCTGGGGAGAAAACCCCAAAGCAACAAAATAACAACCAAACAACTTTCTTTTGGAAAATGTGCCAACCACTCTGCTAAACCCGAAATATCTATGGAAGTCTGAGATTTAAAAGTGCATAGATAAGAAATATTTAATGGGTATGGGTAGGATGTGGCCATAAATACTCAGGTTTGTCTGGGGCACTGTGATCTGTTCTTCTGGACTGCCAGAAAAGATGTAACAGTGAATTCAGCTGTCATGGGCAATGCCTTGGGATCACTGGGATTTTCCTGGCTGGGGTCACTGCCTGAACCAAGACAGGCTGTCTGCATGCAGCATGTGCACAAAACCATCCCATCTACAGAAAAGTGTTGGTTTGCACTTGTCAGAGTTACACAAAACTCTCAAATGTTACTGAGGTGACTGGAATTAATTTTTAATCAAATTTATGCTCTCGTGCCGGAAAAAACGGTTGATGAAACTGGGTTTCCATTGGCACCAAGACCTAAACACTCAGCAAATAAAGCAGCATGGGAGCTGTAATCAGCCTGGGAGGAACAGCCCCCAGCACAGCCAGATCCCCCAAGAGTGCTGAATAGCTGCATTTCTGTAATGCTTCCTCCTATGACGTGGTGTGACAGCAGATATTTCCTCCCTGAAGATGAATTTGTCACTAACAAAACCAGGAGAGGTGGCAGTGGCAGAAGCAGGGCTTGTAATCACCATCAGCAGCAAGGTATTTTGCAGGAACCCAAGCCTCTGAAGGGAAATATTTTGCTTTATCCCAAAAAGACTCATTTCTGGTCCATTGGAGGAGCTATGCCATTTACTAATTAGGGAATTGGGAGCTGGGGGTCCATGGGTTGTAATCCTTGGCTGAGTGAAGCAGTGTGTTCATTACAGCTGTCACTCATCTCCCTCCTCTCTCATTTTCCTGATCTGTAAATTGAGGTTAATACCCTCTGTACACCGAGGGTGCAAGGAGGATTAATCTGAGGGCATCCAGAGCACTGCAGCATTTTCCTTGGGTGATAGCGGGAGCTCCTGGAGAAACTGAAATGTCTCACTGGGAAATTTTGTTTTTCCATTGAGAACCTGCGTAGGGGCTCTTCAGTTCTGAATTGCTGAGATGTTACTGTTTTCACCTCAAAATCACCAAAATACAAAGCAATTGTTTCTGGCTCAAGAGGGAGGGGAGGAAAAACTGACCTTTGAAAAGTGTTTAATAGGTTTACCTGTGGAGGGGAGCAGGGGGATTTTTTCTTGCTGGAAAAAAACCCTGACTCAAACACCCCGAATACTTGGCAGCTGCATAATCATGACTTTAATAGAGCCCTCGGTTTTCCTGTGGCAATAAATGAGGTCTGCTCTGCGTTAGAAACAAAGCAGAGGGGAAGCAAACAACCCCAAACCCCAGCCCTCATGGCAGCCCAGGGAAATGGGGTCACTGTTGGGCACATCTCAAAACCTGTCCAGGAACTGTGTGTTCTCAAGCTGACTGCATTTACCCACCAGCCTCCTGTTGGGCTGCATTAGCAAACCAAACAAATGGGGCTGACAGTTTGTGCTGGACTGAAAGCACCACTCCCAATGGCTTTTCCCATTCCAGGGATGGAGCAGGCAGCTTAACTACTTATTTACTCCAGCCTGCTCACCCAGAAAGGGCCCAACCTGATGGATGGCCCCTGACCTCCCTGTTCCACATGGCCACCAGCCAGACTGCCACTTGGGTGTCTCCAGCAAGCCTCCCATCTGGCAAGAGTCCAGCCTGTTTTTGCTGCCTACCAGGGTAAGAAATACTACACTTCCCTGAATGGGTGACCCCAAAGTCACTCATGGGTTAAAGAGAAGCATAAGTTATCTGGACTTGCAGCCACAAAACCATTCTCTGGGAGGAAAGGGTAAATAAACAAATCATTTATTAGCAATTAAAATTGTTTTTTCTTTGAAATGCAAAAATGTGCTCTCTGGTGAGTTATGTTTTTAGCTTCACCCTTCGATCCCACCAGGCATGGAAGGAGCAAAGCTGCTTTCAAGTCACCCGTCCAGCTGGTCCTCTGTAGGGTGGTGTAGGGTGGTTCCTCACTCAGGGCAGCACTGGGTTAGGGGGAATTCAGCCACTGGGGGCAGCAGGATGTGGCTGAGGATATGGGGCAGCACCCCTGAAGACACCCCAATGTCCTGCAGCTGGGGCTTTGGTGTGGGGAGGATGATCTTGGGCACCACCAGGGGGGATGGAGAGGATGTCCACACAGAGTTCATGAGGGAGAAAGGGAAAAGGTCTGTGGTGTTTGTGGACAGGAGATGGTCTGGAGAACCTGCTGGTTTTTTCTGTGGAGCCTATTCCCCTGGAATGGGAGTCTGTGCACTGGAATAGCCTCTGCTCCCTGCTCTGTTGCAGATGTTGTGGGGCAGGCTCTGGAAAGGGGAAGGTGTCAGAGTTGTGGTGTGAGGCCCCTCCTGCACAGCCCACACGTCAGGAGGACTTCTCCCAACACTCAACCTCATTCAGTTGTTTCCTTTTCCCTGCTTGGGATAAGGGGGAAGGCCAACAGTCCAGCCTGCAGAACCCTTGGCCTTGTGACCAGCACATCCCCTCCTCCAGGAAGGAGATGGAGCTCCCAGGGTCACCTCCCCTCTCACTGGCATGCCCAGGGGACAGTCAGCATGTTAAGGATTCCATCCATCCTCAGGAAGCTCCTGTATCACAGCCCTGCTGTGTGTCACAGGCATGTGGTGAGCAGAGGTTCACATCCAGCAGCTCTTGGATTCACCCTGGATGTCTCTTCCCATGCCTGGCTGGTCCCTGGGCTAGAGGACTTTAGGTGGGCAGGAGATGCCTCTCTGTGCTGCCAATTAGGAAGTGCCATGTGGGAAATTGGGCTGAATTCCTGCTGTTTCTGCCCTCCCCTGGTTGTCAGCCATGCTGGTGAAGGTGGGACCCTGCTGGCTGCTGCCCCACAGGATTGTGGTGATGAGTCAGGGAGGAAAAGCAGCTATTTTTGTGTGCTGAGGAGGAAAACGAAGCGGGGAGATAAAAGTGAGAAGGAAAACCAGGGGAGAAATCATTACTGGGTCATGTCAGCTTAGCAGATGAGAGCTCCTAATTCCTTCAGGAGGGTGCAGGTCAGGGACAAACCTCCCACTTTCCTCGTGTTCAGAAATGGCTTTTGAGCCCATAAAGCATCTTAGAAATGCCAATTCAGCACAGGATCTGACTGCTGCTGCTGAGGACACTGGCAAGTCTCAAATCACCACGAGCAGGTCATTTGTGCTGGAAGTAAATATTTTTCACAATGGTGTAAATAAGTTAGAGCTGCTACCACAAAAATGTTATTTTTCTCTCATTTCTGGTGCACCAGCCAGATACAGCCAGGGACATACAAGCTCAGCACAAACACCTTTCTCCAGCCTGTTGGTTGGAAGAGTTGAGGTTCTCATAAAGTTTTTGGAGTAAACTTTCCTGCAGGAGACACAGATCCAAAGCAAGAGATAAGTGCACATCCCCTGCCATGGCTCTGGAGCTCTGCTTGCTGGGCTGAGTCAGCTGTGATTTACAGAACTGTTTTCAGGATCGTGTCATCAAACATGTCCTAAAATCTGCCCTCTCCCCAAAGACTGGTCTCTAGAAATCAGATTCCTGACATTCCTCATATTGTCCAGCTGAGACCTGTGGTGCAAACAGCATTTTTGGAAACAGAGCTGTGGTTGTTATTGAACCCCCTCTCCATCTTATTTAGACTTTTCTTCTTTCTCTGCTGTTATTATTTATGTGCATGAAACTGGGGCTTCTGTTTGGAGAGGGATTGTTTCTTGAGTAAAATTGTGGGTTTCAGTGAACTGCAGCTTCTGAGAGAATACTTTGAGTCCATAAATGTGCTACCACAATTCCATAACTATCCACATGAGGATTAAAATAAGCTGAGGGGAAAAAACAAAACAAATCTGTTATTTTTGCTGTGACTACTCAAACCTGCAGGGTGAGAGAAAAAGCACATCTCACGTTCTGATTTAAACACCACTGATTTATTTTTAGCCCTGTGGCCAGTGTGGGAGCTTGAGGCTGAAGCAGAGACAGGGATGGATAAAGTCTCCTGGGCTGCTAAATCCTTTTTCTGGCAGTTTAAATACCTGTGCCAGGCAGGAGCTTGGAGCTCCAGCATGGGATAGTGGGGAAAAATGGGAAAAGTGGGATTGGCATCAACAGCCTCAGGTGCAAACCCTTAATTTGAGAATCATGAAATGCATGCAACTGGAAGCTTTTGCAGCAGGCTTTGGGGGAAATGAGAAGGCAACATTTCACTTAGTGCTGGCATCTTCCTGTAATTCCACTCTGACCCTGTTTCTCCTGGGCCTGACCCGTGTGAGGATACATTTCACCTTGCAGTGCTTGTCTTCCCTTTCCTGTGACCTGACCAGGGCAAAAGCAGCTCCAGCACACACAGCACTTGCACCTAAGAGGAAATGGTGTGCTCAGAACTGATATTGAACATAATTGTCCTCTCTGGGGAGCCTCGGGGCTTCAGAGGAGGGGAGTGAAATAGCACTGATGTCACCAAGGCCACGGCTTTGGGGAGGGGTTTTCTGGGGGTTTCCAGGCTTAAAGACAAGCCCTGCCATGAGCTCTGAGGGGATCTGCCCTCACTTCTGCATGGAGTCCTGTTTTGGAAAGGCACTGAGGCCCCAACAAATGCAGAAGCAAACGAGGCTTTCAACAGGACCTTGTAAAAGGGAGGGCTGATGCAACAGGAAATCCAGGGAAAATAAAGGATTGTTTCAGATGAGCACAGGCATCCAATATTGTTTAAAGTGTCTGATGGTACCCAAACCTTCCTCATGGGACTGAAAAGTAGAACTTGGGAAGGAAGGGAGACCTGCACTGCACACAGGGAGCAGCCTCTTACCAGGGGCAGCTCGATTGCAAGCCAGGGTGGCCTTTTTTCCTCCAGTATTTGTCTCCAGCCTCTGCTGATGCTTGGAAATCATGTTTTCTATCATCCAGAGAGATGCCCCACAGAATGCACAGTCCTGAGTCCTGAGCTTGCCTGGGGCTTGGCTGAAGCCTGCACATGGCAGCGTTTCTGCATCCCCAGCTGCAATGATGCAGAGGCCAAAATATCTCTGCTGGGGCTCCAAATGAGCTGCTGGGGAACTTTCTGGATTTCAAGCACTCTGATCCATGGAGCTCTACTTGAACCCCAGGGCCACCCCTAGCTTGGGACTCTGAACCTCTCCAAAAGAGCCAGCTCTGCAGCCAGAGCAGTCTGGGCTGTGTCTTAGTACTCCATTTCTCAGCATCAACTGAAATGGAAAGGCCACAGAGACATTATCATTTATAAAGAGATAGAAACAAACACTTGCATTTGGGAAAGCAAATGTCACACCATTGATCTAGAGCTGACTTGTTTACAGTGAAGAAGGGTTGATATTTAAAGGAAGGTTAACTCCTTTTCTTTCTTTTCTTTTTTTTTTTTAGGTGCCTAAAATTACCAAACTTTGCATAAAATATGGTTCTGATTAAGAAACATCTGACTTAACAAAAGCAAAGTCAAAGTTAATTTGTGCACAGCTTTGTATAAGCCTGCCTTTAATTTTGAAGCAAAACTCTAATGACTACAGTAAATTTGCTCATTTATGAAACAGATAGGAAATGCAATACACAGAAGAAATTAGGGGCAAGAAAAACAACCTTTTTACTGCACCTGGGATGAGCCATGCTGCTGCCCAGCCCCCTGAGCTGCTTCCTCTAGGATCCCACAGAAACAGGGACGTGGAGTTTTCAAGGATACATAAACTTCCACATCACAGGGGAAAACATTCAGGATACAAAGGGAGATTTGAGGGCTTTCCTGGGCAGAAGAATGTTTTGGTAGAGACTGAATGAGTGAAATTTGGCCTTTCTGCTGACCTGAAGTTACCAAAGGGAGAAAGCAAGTAGGGGAAAATGAAAAGAAACTTAAACTTTGCAGCTTTTTGGAGAAAGAATGAGCCACAGCCAGCCCAGAGAGGGCAGGGTTGACTCTGTGAGTCCTTTTTTGGGCATCCAAAGATGGACCACAGAGCAAGATCTGATCCTGCAGGAGCACAGAGCAGCACTCAGAGCCCCCCCAAATGCAGGGTGAAGGATGCTGAGTAGGAAAAGCTTTGTGGAGGAATGACTGGGAAGAGAGAAGGGTGATGTGGTCACTGGGGCTCCGTGCCAGCAAGCAGCAGGGTCCCTTTTCTGGTCCCTTCAGTGCCACCCTCCCCTGGGTGGCTCAGTGGGGCTCAGTGGCTGCTCTGCCATGTGCAACCCCAGCATCTGCAACTGCCCAAAGAGAACCAGGCTCACCAAACCCAGAATCTAAAACAGAATGGTTTTTTTTTCAAAACATGAATCATATAAATGTCACTTTTCCTGACAGGACACGACACCTTTCATTAATATCCCTTCAAAACGACCATCCCAGTGAGATTGTCCCAGGCTGGGGTGGCCAGAGCAGCATCGCTGTGTGCCTGCTCTGCACATCCCTCGGGACTCGAGGCAGGGGATGGCGGCTTTGTTTTCCAGCCAGGTTTTTATCTGCAGGCAGGAGGGACCGTTTGATCTCAGGGATGGGGAGAGCGGCCGCCTTTAGACACCTCTGGAAATCGCTGCGGTGGCGGTGGCCCTGATAAGCCCCGCGGTGGCTTTGAAGGTGAAAGGGAGGGACCGAGGGGACCGCGGGTGTTCGGGGAGGGGGCACCCCCGGCAGACAACAGCCCTGGCACGGAGCTCAGGTTATCCAAATAGCGCATCAATCGCTGCCGCTTCCTCCGGCGGGGACCCGCGAGTGAGGAATCGCACACAAACACTGGTACTTTGTGGAACCGCAGTAAATTTTATTATAACTTCCTTCCACTTGATAAGCACTTCCATGGAGACAGGGCCGGGCGGAGCCGCTCCCCTCCCATCCGCCGCCCGCCGGAGACCGCGGCAGCCCCGGGGGCCGGGAGGGCTCCAGCGCTCCCTTCCCACCAGCTGCAAGGCACGAAAAGGAGTGGTTTTGTTTTATTTTGTTGGGTTTTGTTTGGTTTTGTTCCCCACCGACTTGAGCCGAGGTTGCATCTTGCACACCTGCTGGTTAAAAGTCCCATAAAGCATCAAGAGGAGCCCAGCATCCCCACAGCACAGCAGTGGGAGCAAGAATAAACCTTCCTCGCAGGAAGGACGTGGAGAAAGACCACAACTGCTCGTGTTTGGGGGTTGGAAGGCAAAGAGAACCATTGCTCTCACTGCTTTGCCCCACTCTTTTGAGGATTCACATGTTCTCCAAATATTTACAGAGAAACGTGGGGATGTGGATGTGGAATGCTGCTTTTTTCCTTAGTGCTGTGCTCTTCTGTTAAGTGGGAGTGGATGTTGCTGGGACAATGTGTGGCAGTAGGAAGCCCAGAGCAGGAATGGGATAAATTCACGGGTCTGCAGCATTGGTGCTCGGTTTTTCTCACAGTGGGGATGTGATTTTGTGCTGCTTCTTTATCAGTGATCAAGTGGTTTATGTGATGATGGAAGGAGGGTGGGAATCCCTGCCCTGCTCCCCATTTTCTGGTGCTGGGCTAAGCAGGCAACTTTGTTTGTGGAATGATTTACACATAGAGTGATTTAGAGTCTAAATCATAAAATCCTAGAATGGTTTGGGACCTGAAAGATCATCTTGTTCCAAGCCCCCTCCCGTGGTCAGAGACACCTGAAGATGTAAGGTGTTGCCAAAATGATTGGCCAAGCTGTGGATGGGATGTGCCATCAAGCTCTCTGCTTTGGTTTGTTTGGGTTTTTTCCCCCCACATTATTTATAAATGGTGATGGGTTTGTTTTCCAGGTTTTTCATGCACCACACGGGGATGGGAGTAAGGTGCAGGTCATACAACAGGAGAAGGCAGCTGCTGGGAAAAGCTGAGTCAGATTTGGTTTCTCTGTAGAGATCCAAGCCCAGAAATTTGGTTTTGCCACTGGAAAAGGCACTTTAGTGCATAGTGGGGGATATTTTTGTTTTTGGGACAGCTGGGGGAAACCACAGGACAGATTTGAGCTGAGTCAGATGGCCCAGAGGCTGTTGAGGTTTGGAGATGACCCCGAGCAGGCATCCAGGACAGACACAGCCCTTGTACCAACACTTAACACAGGGCAGCCCAGGAAGGAACATTTCCCCCCTTTTTGGAGTGAGTTTCTGGCTGTGGTGTGTGCAGATGTGCAGTCCTGGCTGGCACAGCGCCAGGGGGATGCAGTGCAATGCCCTGGGTTTATGTGAAGGGAAAAGGCCCTGGAGGAGCAAAGCTTTGAACCACTCAGTTTGTAACGTGCAGGGCTGGCAGGGAAAGCTGTGAATGAAAACTTGTGGGAGCCGGGGTGAGCCAGTTAATCTAGATGGGTTTCCTTATTTTTCTTTCCTCCTAGGCACTGAGTGTAGGCTGAATTCCATCCTGACAGCCAAATGCTGGGCTGCCTGTGAGCAGCTCCTGAGTGCCCACACTCCTGAGCTCGGGGAAATCGGAGCTGGGAGTGAAAAACTGCAGAGCAGCAAAGCAGTTTTGTTATTCCTAGAGCAAATCCAAGTGGTTCAGGGGAGATACCCTGGCAAAGCAGGCAGCACCTTCACTTGGAGCCCAGTCCAAGGCTGCTCCTGGCTGCAGTGGGAACACATCTGCTGCAGGTGGTGCTTGGGCATCCCTGTCTGAAGGATGCCAGGTCAGAAGAGCAGTGAACTAAGCTCTGTCCCTGATGTCACATTGTCCACTGTCATATTTATCAGCAAAAGGGAGGATTTCAGGGTGTTGTGACTGATGCTTTCCAAACTGAGCTTCCCAAGAATCCTGCTTTATTTTATTTTATTTATTTTTTCCCTTTTCTTTTTCTCTTTTTATTTTTTTCCCAAGGCTGATTAAGTGTGAAAGAAATTCAGAATAAAAACATTTTCCATCCCAGCCTCAGAGATCTTATATATCAAAGAAACACTGGTGGAATAGCAATAGAGGGAGTTGGGAGGATGGTGACAGGGTCAGGAAAATGCCAGATAGATGTGTGGGATGCACACCTTGGATAAGGGACTTGAAATAAAAAGTAGGGTGCAAATTTAGGGTAGAAACCCCACGTTTACAACAAGAATAAAATGCAGGGGATGATCATGGAGTCACAGAATGGTTTGTGTTGGAAGGGACCTTAAAAATCACCTTGTTCCAACCTCCCTGCCCCAGGCAACACCTTCCACTGGACCAGGCTGTGTGGGATTTCTTTCTGTTGCCTCCATACAAGCAGAGTCATGGATGCTCAGACTAAAAATAATTGGTGAGAGGGATTTTTATCACAGTCCAAGACACGAATACATTTCAGGGGAAAACTGGAACATTGCTGTTTTGTCTTATTTTTTGTTTTTAAAGTAATAATTTCCCAGAAAATATGGGGAATTTTCAGTAACCTTTCTAAATGCTTTTGTGAAAGCTTCAAAATTTTTGTGGGTTTTCATCCTCCCATCCTAATCTTCTCTCAACTTAAGAGACACCAGCATTTTTTGATGGAGCTCCCACTCAAGTATGTTTGCAGGAAGTCAACCCACGAAGAACTATTACAAAGAAAAATGCCTTGGACAGTTTTATGCATGGAATTACTCAAAACCCCACCACAAAATATTGAAAAATCTGCTGAAATTTTGGAAAAAAAAAAAGAGTCTGGAGGATTATGAAGAAATGAAAGAAATGAAAGAATGAAGAAAAGACTGCAAGCCAAAAAGATTTGTATCATAATATATTCTGACACATAATAAAGAAAATAAATGAAAAGAGTCACTGGATCCATTTTCTGCACATCCACGCGGAAATTCAGCTCTTCTTTTGGGGTTTGTTTTTGTTTTCCTTGTTCTGCTGTGGATCTCAGGGGCTTTGGTCAACATGGCCAGGGGACAATGTCTTCTCCAAGGACCTGGGATGTGCCAACTCCACTGCAGCTCCCACCTGGCCATGGGGATGGGCAGGAAAAGATCTGGGTGTTTTCCAGGCAGGGATGGGATTGGAAAGCCTCTGTGTGTGAGGAATGCATGACCTGCCCCCAGCTCTCAGCCAATACATCCCCCACACTTTGGGGTTTAAAATGCAACCTCTTCACCTTTTTGCTGTTATCCTGGGCTTTCTGTAGGCACTTTTTATATTGCACTGCATCCCTTATATCAAAACCAGAGCAGAAAAAATTCTCCTTGGCCCATTCTTTTTTTTCTCTTTTATGGCTCTGTGTGAATTTCAAAGCACTTCAGGATTAGGCAGGGGGAAAAGAAAAAGGTACTTGCAGCCTTCATCTAAAACGGATTCATTTCTGTCACCAAAGTGAGTTAAAAATATAAATAAATAAACCACAAACTAGATCCAGGCAAGACATATGGATGTGATGGTTGAACTTTGGAAGATGCTGAGCCCTTGTGATGTACCCTGAGTGTGTGAAATGCACATGATGCTGAATAAAGTGTGATTTTCACACAAATGCCATGTTTGCATATTGACAGGGAACTCGTGAAACATTTAAATGTCTCTTCTAAGACAAAATGCTCAAGTGTCCAGTCAAGTCTTCAGATAGGCCTGTATTTACTGGACATCCTGATTATCTGCTCTGAAAAAATTCCCTTTGTGCAGGACAAACAGGGGAAGAAAAGCAATGGAAACCCTTGCAAGAGCTGCACATCCCTGTTTCTTTGGATTTGCATTCCTACCTGGAAGCATCAGAGTTTTGTGTGTTTTTGATTGAACCAGAGGCTTTAGAATCATTGAATATTTCAAACCAGATGGGACCCATAAGGATCATCAAGTCCAACTCCATCAAGCCTCAGCAGGAGAAGCCATTGTCCTTGAGCCATTGGAAAACCACCAGGAAAACTGCTTTTAGTCAGTGTCACAGCCTGTCTGAGTTGCAGCCATCAGGGTTTGTGTCAGCAAAGTGTGGAAAGCAATTCCCAATATATATTTTACCATTGAAATGCCAAAAAATCTGGAAAAAAAACAAAAGTAAAAAAAATAATTTAACTTGAATTGAATTTTACCCAAATCTCTGAAATCTGAGTAGATTCATACCCCCAGGTGATGCCAACCAGCAAGGAGCAGAGAGTAACCCTGCTAATGAACCACGCTAATGAGTCGTGCTAATTAACTATGCTAATTTATGTCTCTGCCACCTTTTTTGTTCATCAGTAACTCCAGCTCAGGAGCTCTCCCAGGAGGCCACCAGGGCTGGGTCTGCCTGGGGCACAGCACAGAATTCCAGGTAAGGCTGTTGCTCCTCCTCTTTTCTGGCCCAGGGGCTGCTCATCTCTGCTCACAATATTCAGCAGAACATTTTCCTGGGATCTTCAGACCCTGGTTTTGTGCCTTTCTGAATTGTTGGGTGTTATCTGTTGGGATTATATTTGTTTCATTGATGACTGCAGCATTGATGATTGATCATCCTTGATGATCTGCAGGGCATTCCCGAGCATCAGCTCCTTCCTTCAGTGCTTTTGGAGCGATTTCTGGAGATGGTACCTTGGAAAATGAGCCCCATGTGCAGTGTGAGGCTCAGGTGAGAGGAGGGAACCTTGTTTTTGGAAAGCCCCAGCACAGCCTGGGCTGTTTGGGTAGACCCAGCACTTTGGACACTCCAACAACATCCATATGCAATGATTTTTCTTGATTCACAACGTTGAAACTAAAAACCACTTGGCTTTAAACTTTAAGCCTCTGCCTGCATCCCCCTGAGAATGAGAGTTTCTGGCAAACTCTAAGTTCTTAAATATCACTTCTCCAATTACATTCTCACAGGTTAGTATTTATGCAGGCCTGGCTTTCCCAATCCACGGAGCTGGTACTGGGCTGAGGCTTTAATGCATTACAGGTGGCTGGTGGTGCTTTGGGCTCTCTGGCCAAACTGGTTCCAGATGGCCACACAGTATGAGTAATAACATCAGCTCATTAAGTTGCAAGGTTTCAACTACAATCACAGAATTATCAATGAAATAAAAGCTAACGGCGTATCAGCTGCACTCTAAGCCATAAATAGGATTTACAGCGAAACAAAAACCTTTTCTGAACCCACATCTCTCATCGTTTCAAAGCTGGGTGTCCACAGAATGGGTTTATTCACCAGCAAAAGAGGAAGAAAAAAAAAAATCTGCCCCACCCTCTCCAAAACATATTCCTGAAGGCTACTGCACTGCTGTCCTGAGAGCTCCTGATTTTGGAAAAGCTTTGGATTGGGGTCATTGGGAATGCAGAGCAGTATTTGTGCTGCCTTAGAACACAAGTGGAATGAGCCTAATTCTCAGATTGGAGATAAGCATCAGGGAGCCTCATTATCTCGAGTTTAATCACGGTTGCAAAGGTTTTTCTTTGTGGAAATGGTTGTCTGTCTGTGTTGTGCACAGAGCAGGGCTCCTGCAGGGTGCACAGGTGGCTCCTGCTGCTTTATAGCCTGTGGCAGCAGTGGCTTGCTGGGCTGGATGTCTTCTCTGCTCAGAATCACCACGGGGAAACATTTCCTCAAGCTGCCAGGGTAGCTGGGGTGCTCAAGATCCCTGATCTTGGCTATCAAAAGGGGGATTTCACATTTTAAAAAATGTTGAAATGATAGAAAAATATACATAAATTAACTAATGCCTCTTTGAAATGTCATAGTCCTGGGGCCAGGCAGGAGGTGTCAGTACACAAATCCAGCTGAAGTAATCCTTTTGTAAATTCTCCTGGCTTCTCTGACTTTTGGTTGACTTGGTCACCCATCCCAGACACTTCAGTGTAGCAAACAGGGAGCCTGGTCAGCCAGGAATCACAGAGCAGGCTCAAACTCCCTTTTGGCCTCTCTTCCATTCTGCTAAATCTGACCCCACTGCCAGGAAATCAGGACTTCATTAGTAGTAAAAACCTAAATGACTTAAAAAAATAAAAAAGAACCAAATAAACATTAAATATGGTGTCACATGGCTTGGAGAAAGGTATCTTGTATGTTGTGGTAAATGATGCCAGGAGCCTAAACAGGGAATGTTTCCTACAAACCACAAGGGATTCTCCAGAACAGGCATCCAGAAAATGGTGTGTTGGAAGCAGGAAGGAATCTTGCTGGGTAGAGGGGAAAAGCCTTGTGAAATCTGAGGGGAAAATGTGCTCCACAGGTTTGTGGGAAGCCTGAAGAAGCTTTGTATGATCCTGG
The DNA here is from genome assembly GCA_013398075.1 of Notiomystis cincta. Lineage (NCBI taxonomy): Eukaryota > Metazoa > Chordata > Aves > Passeriformes > Notiomystidae > Notiomystis > Notiomystis cincta. The sequence goes on from VZRX01002189.1 coordinate 153,653, forward strand.
TTTGGTCCTAGAGGTCCTGGTTGTGTTTAAAGCATTGATCCAATCCCCTGAGTCACGCTGACAACAAGTGCAACAATCTGCTTTTTTTTTTTGTCCTCCACGTGAATAAGAGTCAAAATCACTCCCTTGAAAATTAGAGAGGTTTTCTTTAGATTTATCCTACCTGCTCAGCCTCCCCAGCTGCACTTCTGGTACAAGTGCAGGAAAAAGTCTATTATTTCTCCTCCAAGGGCTGTTTGCAGCAGCAGCAGCATCGTGCACGAGTTCAAGTGTTAGGGAAGCCGAGTGCATGTAGTGCCCTCCTATTTGGGATTTAATTATCAGCAGAACTGGTGCTGTAGGTAGTTCTCTCTCCATCCTGCAGTTCTGATGCAGATGTGCAGTGTCACTGCTTCCAGATGTTTTCAGAGCACTGGGCACCAGCCCAAGCAGGGATTTGGTATCGGGGAATTCTGGCACCGGCTGCGTTTCCAGAGATGTGCATACTGGGGGAATTATTGCCTGTGAGTGTGATGCAGAGACACCACTGCAGGCTGAGCTTAAATCCCTGGGCAGGCACAGTATTGATCAAAAGTCAGGACTGTGAGCAAGCATGGACTAAATAATGTCCACTAGTGGAGTGGATTTTCTCTGTCTCAGGCCACTCTTGTCCTTTATGTGTTTTTTGAATTACAGGCCTCCAACCCCACTACTCCACAGGGAGCAGGTTTTCAGCAATGTTCCTGGTGCTACTGTGAGTTTTGAGGGTGGTACTTGTGCCTTCTTCTTTAAACACACATAATTTGGGCAGTGCAATGGTGATGTCTCGGCAGGGTCATCCTGCCTGGGTTGAGACCTGTGTTCCCTGCATAAACAGGGTTGGTGGAGACAAGGTTGATGGAGTGGGGAGCCACTCAGGAGCCCTAATCTTGGGTGCTTCCATGGGGGATTGGGTGATGGATGTGCTGAGCTGGGACTTGCCTGGCACCAGTCAGCGTTAAACAGGGCACAAACTCACATCCAGACAGGGCTTGGGAGCAGGAACCTCCATCCTGGTTTTTGGGCTCTTTTTTGGGGTGTTAAAGGTAGGATGTGCCCTAAAAGAGGAATAACGAGCTCTGAATGCAGCTCACCTCCTGACCCAAGGGTCTGCTGGCCACACCTCTGGGACAGCAGAATCCTCCAGCATTTTGGGGGAGAGATTGCCAGCCCCCCTCTCCTCCCAATGCACACCACAGGCTCCTGCAGGGACTCCTGGGTGATGTGACTGCCTCTCCTGCAGGGTCAGCATCCCAATTTGGGTCTTTGCTCTGCATAACCAAGAGTTTGGGTCCCAGTGTGTGGTCTCCAGCCTGTTCCTCTGGTGTCTGCTTGCTGTAAGTGGTGGGCACAAGAGCTGGGTCCTGGTGCTGGCTGCCAGTGCAGGGACCAAAGCTCATGTGCTGAGCAGTGATGCTGAAGAGGGAGAGGCTGTGAGCAGCATGAGGAATGCCAGACCTACCCACTGTCTCCAGGGCCGTCTCCCCAGCCAGGCTCTGGATCTTATTTGGATGCAGAGGGATTTATAAGGCATTCTCTTAATTAGGGGCCCCCTGTTTTGACTGAGAGAGGATGGGGAATGAGGAGACCTAACAAGGCCAAGGGTAAGCAGTGGCCTGAAAGGGAAGGCTGGGGGGACCCAGTGGCGTGTGCTGTAAAGAAGCGGGGGCAATAAAACTCACCAATAAAAATAAAAATGATCTCTACGTCTGCAGCCTCATCTAGGAAGGGGGAACAACAGCCTGTCCCTTCTCAGGGCAAACAAAAGAAACCCCTGCATATGTAAGCAATTATTGGAAACACATGGGAGAGGTGGACAGGGCAGGCAAATCCAAAAGCCGTGTGATGTTGCACAGAGGAGTGAGGCTCGTGTGAAGCCTGGGAGTTCATATATTTCACAACCCACAATGTACAGAGAATTTGGCCTCCTCCAAAAGCTGCAAATGGGAAGGCTCCTCTCATTTTGGCCTGGAGGCCTGTGCACAGATGGCTAAAGCTTGGGAAGAAGTGCTGGGATGAAGCAGTTGGCATGCTGCTGGGGAGAACTGGAGCTCTGCTTGGCTTTGCTGTGCCCTTTATTCAACCTGCAGCTGGTCAGTGGCATGGCAGCACTTAGCTGGGGTACAGGGAGCAGCACAGCTCTGTGCTCTTGCTTGATTTCAAAAGTGGACTTGTGATTATCACCTTTAAATTCTCCCCAAGTGTAGTGGCAGGATAATTTTCACTGCAGGTCTGGGAGCCCCAGAAACTTTGCAACCAGACTTCTGCATGAAGAACAAACAGCATCAGGGTTAATGGTTGGACATGATGGTCTTGGAGATCTTTTGCAGCCCTAATGATTCTGATTCCACAAGGACTGTGGTGTTTCTGAGCTGCTTTTATGCTCCCTGGCCATGCAGTGCTGCATTGGAGGGCTCAGCAGGCTGGAACCCAAGGTGTTACCCAGCTCCTGTGCAGAGCTGGAATGTCTCTGACCATACAATGCTCTGAGGTACAGAGAGATCCTCTCTGATGAAACCCAGCCCCTTGGAGTGCCAGATCAGCTCAGCTGAGAACATTTGATCTTGGCAACTGATCTGAACCACTTTTATGAGCTGCTTCATGTCCACTTGCAAGGAACATGCTGTGAACTCCATGCATGTTGACAGTTCAGTGTTTCCCCTGCTCCAGTGTCAGATCAGCCACTTTCCTCACTTGTACCAAAGCTCCAATCTGCCCAAATTATCCCACTTGGCTTTCCCATTTTAGTCCAGGCTGCAATCCCTATGGATCACAGCGTTGACTTTGTTTCCCCAGAAGGAACCAGATGACCTTCTTCTCTTCAGTCTTGACAGTAGGAACAAAGATTGGGAGAAATTTGAGGTTTTAAATTGCAAATACCCTCCCTCTGCCAGTTTATTGTCAAGTCTTGGACTGCTCTGGGCTGCTATAGGTGCTTTGCATCCACTCTAATACAAGTGCTTTGCTTGAGGTTGGACTGGAAAAAAAGAGCTTCCAAATGGGGCTTTAAGCCTTGTGTGAAGGCTGCTTCATTTCCAATGGACAACTTCAGGTTTCCTTAGGCTGGATTGTGAAAGGAGCTGCTCTGGCTGTGAAATGCATCACTCCTATGTGTGCTGTCAGTTACAGAAAGTGATTCTGCCTTGTAAGAAACAACAGAGAGGAAAGGAAGTTCCCCTAACTCCTGAATATGCCACGCTCATGAATGTTAACATGATTGTGGGGTTGTTTTTCCACTGAGCAAGCAGATGTTTTAGTGCTCTGAGGATCACCTCTGCTGCAAAGGGTGGTGCTTACACCTCTGAGGGCAATGGTATGTTCAGGCTCAGTAAACATGTTCTGCTCCATCTCACTGAGCACTGAAAGCAGAAACTGCTCTTGGGTTTCATTGCAGAAGGGGCAGCTTTGCCAATATAAAGAAGAACTTGTTCAGGGGCTGCTTTCATCTCTGTGCATTATCAGAGCTACTAAAATAAGGAAAGAGCCCTTTAAGCCTCATTGGACAGTGACACTAAAAATACCCCCACCAGCTCTCTCAATCCCAAGCCCCAAACAACTGAAAAACAAAAGCCAGCCCCAAACCCTAAGCCCTGGAAAACCCTGTGGTATCCATCACTGCCATGTATAATCACAGTTAGAAACCCAAATGAAGTCTGCAGCCTGTCAGCTCTGCAGACAGATTTGGTGGTGATATGAGCAAAGCCAACATTTAAAAATGACTGAATTCTCATTATAAAGATACATGATCCTCCTTCTCATTGAGAACAGTTGGGCTTTGCTTCCAGTGGAGAGCCAAACCATTTATTTTATAGCTCCATTGTACGCTGTGCTGGGAATTGTTCCCACAGATAGAGGTTTCTAGCACGCTTTCCCCATGTACTTTGTTCCACACGCACTGTGCCCTTTGCACATGCTGAGGGCTCTCACATGAATTACACTTTGCCTGATTTGGTTGGATGGGTTTCCTACATTTGTGTCCTATAAATTGGCATGGCAATGTATTTATTTTGGTAATCAACCAGTTCTTTGTAAATCTGTGAGCTTAATCCTCCAAGAGAGGGAAATAAAAGGCTCAGTCTTTTTTTTTTTTTTTTTTTTCCTAACAATGAAGATAAATACCTTTATTTTCATAACTTTTGGACATCTTTTTTTGTCATGGCATCCAGCCAAATCATGAGGTCCTCGCTCAGGCAAGAACACACAGATGTCATTAAGTTCCTCACCAGGCTTGTTAGGGCATGGAAAAACTCTTCAGAGGAAGAATGGTCTCATGGTTTTGCCATTGAGCAAGAATTCAGTTCAACCGGGCTAAGCTTTTGCTTCTGCCATATATTTCTAATGTGACCTTGTTTGACCCTCTCTACATCTGCTCCCCCAAAATCTCCTGCTGTTGAGCTTATAAATCTCCTTGGTTCAGAGGCCCTCTCGCTGTGGGTCGGTTCGTGCAGGAATTTCGGCCGGGAGGCGTCGCAGAGGCAGTGCAGATGCTGGAGCAGAAATTGGCTTTTGGCTCAGCCTGTGGATCCAGGGCTGGCTCCTCCCTGCTCCAAGGTGATGGGATGTGAGCCAGGAGTCACCAGAGCTTTTTAATGCTCAGCTATGCCCAAAATAATGGACATCAGCTCTCACCTTGCTAGTGCAGGTGCTGCAGCAACCATATTTGACCGTGGTGGTTGTGGTGCTCCTTGCACTGCAGGTGACAGCCCAAGGAACAAGGATGGCTGTGGTGGCATCTGCTCTCCTCTTCTGGCAGCCCATCCCTTCCCAAGGACTCCAAGATCCTCCTTCCTCTGCTGATCATTAGTGCTTCAATCAGCTCTTGGTCAGACTGGCTGTGCAAGCATCCAGGTTTCATTCCTGTCTGGAGGTGCTGCAAAGATCTCCCGGCAGGATTTTAAACAATCCTGGGAATACACCTCTCAGGGCTGAGTGAGCTCTTGTGGCTGAGCATGAAGGAGCAGGGTGGTGGGGTAAGGACTGCTCCCTGCACTGAGTGACATTCTGTGGGGAGCAGAGGTTTGGCTCAGGAGAGCTCATCTCCAACAGGTTGGGCCACTCAACGTGGTACAGCTCAGTAAGGATCTCCACGTGCTTCCTCCTGCCCTCCATCTCCCCCCCAGCTGGAGGGAAAACTTCAGTGCCATGGCCAGTGGGAGCTGGGGGACAGCACAGCCCTGCCTCACTGCCATCCTGAGCTGGAGCCTGCTGCAAAGGAAAATGTGCTGGATTTCTGTGTGGCTGTGGCAGAGCTGCCCCCGCCCACGCACAGAACCGCGTTTGTTTTCCTGGTACCCTGAGAGCGTGAGCTGCAAACTTTCACTTGGGGAGGGAGCCCTGGGGCCTGGCAAGGGTTTGTTTAACTGAAGGAAGAGCGTGTGTGCTGGTGGAGCTCTGCTGAACGGGACCAGGAGGATGCAGTCCAGAGTCTGGGTGCACAGGAGTCCTTCCCTTGGCCTTGGTGGCTGTGCTAAGGGTGCTGTGGGATTAGGGCATGGCGAGTAGACTACAGCCTTTTCAGTCCTTCCTTCTCCCTTGCCCAGGGGTTCATCAGGCCCAAAGGCCTCCCTGACCTCCTAAGGTTTCACTGGATAAGTGGAAAAAACCAAATCTTATGGCCACCATCCCCTTGGCTGTAGCACATGTGCTCATTTTTTGGGGGGAAGCAAAATTCACGTCCCTGTAAGCCCCACCTATTTCTCTGTCTCTTTACAATATCTACTTCTTCTAAAATACCCTTTTGTGATTATTTTTTTAAATCAGAATAAAACTGTGGAGAGGATGTTTATACAAAGCAAATGTTTCCTAAGTTACTCTGTTTCCATAGTAAAAAAATCCCTTTACAATAAGTAATGATAATGGTCCATTTTGGTTTTTTTCATACCAGCCTTTACAGTGAAAGTGATATGTTGACCATAAATCTTCGAGCTGGTTAATTCCTATGAAATTCTGCCAGCAGAATCAAATGATTTTACTACTCCATGTCAAATTAATGGTTGGGTGTCAACCTGTGTCACTTCCTGCTTGAAAAACGACTATGACATTAAGAGGATTTTATTTATGCTTTCCTGCCTGATGATCAAAAATAGTAAAATGCACCAGTAAGGGTGGGTGGGGAGAAATTGATTTCATAAATAGCATTACCACCACATCTCTTTGGAGCAAGCCCATGGTGATGCCCACACTGTGGGACTTGGGTGTGCTCCCTGGATGTTTGACTCTGTTTTCCATTTTATGACTGGTTGCCATGGGAAGAGAATTAGGATTCACTGCTCTAAAATCAGCTCTGATCCTTCTTCAGCTGATTACTTGAGTGGATGAGATGGGTGGGACGTGCCCCTTTTGTAATAAGTTGTCTGAAATTCTTCTTTCTAACCTGTATTTAGATATGGCAAAGGCCAGAAAGAAAAGACCAGGCTGTGTTCTGGCTGCTGCCTGGATCAAATTCCCAAAAATGGAAGGAATAATTTCTGTAGTCTCATGCTACTGGTCTCACATGTGTCCATTTCTGAGAAAGTGCTTAGTCTTGGCACCCAGGATATTGGTGGCACCTTGATGGGATGCCAGTTGTAATCTATTAAAGTGATTATTAGTTGCTAATAACTTGTTTTTTAGAGGCTAATTGTTTTATGGTGACACTTGAAATATACAGAGACCATGCAGGGGTGAATGGTGAGCTGCAGGCCAGCCTGGAAGCAGTTCACTGTCTTTGGTCCAAGTTTTTGAACAAAACACAGAGAAACTCCATATCACAGTTTGGGTAGAACAGAATAAGCAAACAAAAAAAGAAACTGCTCTGCCCTGTGATTTTTGGTGTTGTAATGTCCTTACGCGAAACACTCCATCAATAACTGGTGACCTTTTCAGCAAAGGGACAAGGAACCAGGTAAGACTGTGCCACTGGGAGGTTTCTTTGTTTGGAAGGCAGTGATCCTTGACAGGTCCATGGGCAGCTGGATGGATTCACCTCCCTGCTTTCCCCCCTCCAGCCCCTACAGGCAGATGGAAAGCGCAGCCGCCAAGCTCACCACACCTCTGCAATAACAATCAGGGATCAGCTCACCTCTGGCCCTCAGTCAGTGTCTGGAGAAACTCTTCTGGTGCCAGCTGCCCCACGTTGGAGCCTGTCCTCTGGCTGGAATCCCCAGGGATTTGGCTCTCAGAGCGCTGCTGAGGAGCAGCCCCAAAGGCCAGGCGAGGACTCGCCATCGGCAGCATGAAAGACAATCCTCTTCCTGAGTCAGCCCTCAGCTCCTCCAGCTCTGCCAGGACTGTTCCTCCTGCTGCCCTGGCTGGAGCTGCTCTCTCTGAGCCCAGATATTTCCACTGTGTATTTTGGGAAGAGCTGGAACGTTCCACTCAGTCTTCCAGAATCTGAGTATCATTCCTTATGGCCCTCCCTAACACCTCAGAGTCAGCTCTGGACACGCTGCAGATTATTTTTATCCACCCTAAGTTGTTGTAGCATGGCCAGTCTTGCAGCATTGTGTCCACCCCCAGTGAGATGTCCCAAGAGATGTAACAGGGATGGTCCTTAGCCTTGCAGTCTCTCCTGTCCCAGGATCAGCTGGGGCTGAATCAAAAGGGAAACAGCCAGTGCACATCACATCATCCAGAATTTGGGGCATAACAGGGCCTCTTGCAGCTCTTCTGTGACCACTTCTGAATCTCCTTACAGAGAAAACCAGACCCTGTGGAGGAATGGCATGGAGTCAGCACATACACAGGGTTTTATCTGGGGAGCAGGACTGGGACACATTCCCTGCCCTCACAGTCAGGCCTATTTCATCTCCTCCTTATTTGGGTAGGACAGCACAACATTTCTCTTCTTTTCTCCACTCCATCTCTTGGTTCCTTTTGTAAAGCTCTGGGCTCATGACTGGAGAGATTTTTGACATGCAAGACCCTTATGGTTTAAGCCCCAGACAGCTCCTGGCCCACTCCCCATGAGGGGATGGGGAAGAGAAAACAGCAAGGTGAGAACTCATGGACTGAAATAAAGGTGGTTTAATAGGTAAAGCAAAAGTCACGTGTGCAAGCAAACCAAACCAAGGAATTCATTCCTATGGGCAGGAAAGTGTTGAGGAATCCCAGGGAAAAGGGACTTCATTATTTGTAACAGTGACTTGGGATGACAAACACCATCACTCCAAACATTCTGTCTTCTGTTTTCAGCACAAATCAAAACCACAGCCCCACACCACTATCATGAATAAAATTAACTCTACCCCAGCCAAAATCAGCACAACCCTTCTTGCAATCTGTAAATCAATCATTCAGCCAAGGAACCTTGACCATGTCTAGAATTTCCTGTGGCTTGTTTTGATTTACTTCACCAACCTCTCCAGCCCAGATGTGCCAAGATGCAGAGCCTTTGAGCCAAGGAATAACCAGCTTCCAACAAGGTGCTAATATCCCTTTGCCACGGGGCTGGCATCATGGGCCAAGCTCACACAGGAGCCACAGCTGCAGGGTATGGACATCTGAAAGCACTGACAGGACACAGGAAAAAGAAAATACTTCAGACATGTGACCTCAGGGCCAATATTTCATTAAAGAATATTTATATATTAATGCTGTTCCCTCCAATAAAGAACTTATTTAGGCTCTGCTTAAAAAGCAATTTGAACTACTTTATCTTCCTACACAAGGGTTTGTTTTGTCAGCAGGCTAAATAAAGCCATGTAGTGAGAACCCTTTGGCACCTGCGTGCACATTTGCATCTGGGAGGAAAATGTTTTTGACCACTCTCTTTCCCTGTGTGCAGCCAGTTTATAGAGTCAAAGCTGCCCCTGGGGCTCACTCCTCCTGCTTGCTCTTGGAGCAGTCTCTTTCCAAGCCAGCAAGTGTCAGGATGGTTGGAGGGAGTGGAGCCTGACCAACCGTTCCTGGCGACATTCCCCGAAAATCAAAGTGCGACAAAGCGTTCGGGAGGACGCCTAATTATGTTACAAGGTGTGAGGAACTTGGAACCATAATATTGAGGCTGCTAGAGAGAAGATTATTGTGCCTCAGATTTTCCAGTGTGGTGAGCTTATAAAAAGTAAGCTTTTTATTTTATAATGTTTTTATATTATAATTATATTTTAACTCTCACTTTTAAATACATAAAAAGCTGTAATGTTCTATAACCTTGCTGAACTGGAAAATCTGAGGCATGCACATTTGGTGATGATGACAGTTTGATGCATGGATTTTTTGGGGTTGGTCGAATGCCCTTGTCAAAATTCCATAATTGCATCTCACCCATATGTAGGTTTTTACACTCAGTCCCATCAAAGTCTTATTCAAGACCTTAAAATAGAGTTTAACTTACTCACAGAGGTTGTGTTGGTCTTACTGAGTTGATTCACCCAAGCTCACAGTAATAATAACTGTAATAAATGATTCTTAACAACATCATTGTGTTATTTCTGATTGCTCCCCCTGGGATTCATGCATGTTACAAAGGAAGCTGGAATCACTCTGCTTTAAAGATAAAACACACCCAGCTGACCAGGGGGGATGTTAATTAGACTTTGGGCATCCATGTTTTAATCTTTCTTGCCTTTATCGCTTTCCTACACGTGAAATGTTTAAAAAAACGTGGAAGTAAATGAGATAAACATCTGCTCCACATTGGACTCATCCATCCAGCCCATAATTCAGCATGTGGCAGGATCTCAGTGGTGAAGGTGGCTATGAAAAGGGCAGGCAAAAATAGCATAATCTTCCCAGGGAGCCAGGCCAGGCTGCTGTGGGTGTTAAGCAGTGTCCTCGCCTGCTCTGCCTGCTTGAGGTGTAGTTTATCTTCACCAAACCCTACTGGCTTGCTTTGAGATGTTGCAAGCTGATTTTCTGGCTCATTTCCCCCATCCAAGCAGGTCTCTCTGTGGGGTTTCTCCTGGAGGAGCCAAACAATTCATGGTTTAATTCTTGTCTCTCTGATCCAAGCTCGGTGATGCACCAAGTGGGCACTCACAAGGCATCAAAGTGTGGTGCTGAGCTGCACCATGTTCAGAGCACACCCCTGGATGGTGCCAGGGGAGGAGCTGATGTTCCCTTACTGTCCCTCCTGGGTGGTGAACCCATTCTCAAGTGTTTTCTATGCAATCTTTTCCTAAAATTAACTTTAAAGGTACTCCTAGGTACAGGCCTTCTCAGGGATGCTCCAGTGTGCCCAATTTGTGGTACAGTGGTGCTGTGCAGGTGAATGGTGAACAGGAGCAGCACTGAGGTGACATTTAACCAAAAAATGGGGCTGCCTTTCCTGCAGAAGAAGCTCTCAGTGGTCCCTTCTGGATTTGAAATCTGAGAGGTACCTGCACTTGGCAAGTGCTTGCAGGAATGGAAAAGCAGCCCCTCTGCCTGGACCAGACTTCTGAAGCTCCAGCACTGGCTGGAGAATGGGGCCAGGTGGGATTTACCCCTTGCTCTTGCCAATGTGTAACCTGGCAGGGCTGATCCTCTTGGATAGAAATTCCTCCTGCTCTCCCCTGGAGAAAGCAGGGAGCCAGAGAGCAGCAGCTCTCAAAGGCATCTGTTACCCCAGGGCAACTTGCATTCCCTGCTGTGAAAAGCTGTAAATTACACACCAATAACTGCATGGAAATGGCTGGTCAAATATTTTGAAAGACTGGGAGAAACTTTGTAGAAACCACTGCTTTGTGAGTCACTTATGGATGGAAAAAGGTGAACCCAAAAATCTCCCTGGCAAAAGATTTACTGGACATTATCCATGCTCACAGCACTGCTGCTTCTCTTCTTTCCCCCCTTTTCTTATCTCCTTTCCTTTTTACACTTGCTATTCAAAACCTGATGAGACCAGAATTTCCAAATTGATATTTTTCCCCTTCCAAATTTCTACTGTCAATAAACACTTCAAAGGTAGAGAGAACTCACATGCCAGCTCCTAGCCTAGAGCTGACTTTTACAGCTCTGTAATAAACCCCTTTAAAAAAATGTTTATAATGGCCATGGCACTTGACTATTGCAGTGCTTTCTGTCCCCCCCATAATGTTAAGTGCCAATAAATCACCTGCACTGTCGTGGTGCCCTGTATTTATTTACAAAGCTGTTAGAGGAGGGTTTTTTGGTTTTATTGACCCAGCAGAACAAAAGCTGAGATTCTTTGTTCTGTGGATTTCTTGGGAGTTTTGGGTGGTTTCCTTTGCTCAGGAGAGTAGATAAATGTCACCTAAACCTCAAGCTGGCCTCTTGTACCTGAGGTATGTAAAACTGCTATTTTTGGAGGTGCTTCACTGGGGATCAAGCCCAGCCCAGAGGAGAAGGGGTGCAGTGGTTGCTTGGCAGACAAAAGCCTTGTGCATCGCCCAACCTGTGCTGGGGCTGAGCCTGCAGCCAAAAATAGGTTGGTGGGGAGGCACCAGCCTGCACTGAGATGTGGGCATGAGGAAAAGGGCTTTTTTACTTGTAGGCACTGCTCAGAAACCTCCCTGCCCCTGCTTATGGCAGAAGGGGGTTCCTGGGCTCTGGTTTCCTGGCCCATGTCAGGCTGGGCAGGGCACAGAGCTCACTTGTTTCTCTTACCACCCACTTCTGGCCCTTCTTTGGTCTCTCAGGGTGTTGTACTGGGGCTTACACACTCCACCATCCCCCTTTTGAAAAGAGCATTTTTGCTCTTTAGTCTGTTGAGTGTTCCCCAAATTTCACCTACTGAGAAGCAGAAATATTAAAACCATAAACCCATAAAATAAAGCTTCTTCTTCAGCCTTGTTTCCTACATTATTTAATTTCTTCACTAAAGGTTTCTGAAGACAACTCCCTACTGATGATAGGGCATGAAGAAGAGCAGAATTAGAGATTGCACTCTGAGCATGGACACAGTCTTGGTTTGAAATCAGTGCATAAAACCCAAACTGTTTTCTCCAAAAGAGTAAACACAGTAAATTTTCCAACTGTGTCAATAACCCCAGGACAGAACGGATTTGGAGGCAGCAATGGATCATATAGGAAAGCAAGGTTTAGCTGTTGGTAATTAAAAGTTAATATTAGAAATAAAAGGGCAATCAGCTCCCAAAGCCACCTGCCTCCTCTTAGAGTGTGTTTTGAAGATCCTTCCCACATACTGGGTGAGGAGCTGCTGCCTTTGAGTGTATCACCTGGTTGGAATTTTTCACGGAGCTTGAATTTATTAGAAAACAGCCGCAGTCAAGCAGAACTGTGCAAATTAAATTGGATTTACATGACAAGGTGGAGCCCAAGTACAGCAGCTAGGAAATGCCTGAGAAGCAAAAGACAAACCAGAGGGGATCAGGGAGGAAGGCTGCTTTGTGTAAACAGTGTTTGGGGGAAAAAAAATAGTAAAAAAAAAATGTTTGACAAATAGAGCAATAAAATTAAAATTCCCGCTTCGGCTGCCCTGGGGGTTTCAAAAGGAGACACTGAGAGAGACTTGGACACTAGAGGAAATAAACAGATTTCAGCATCTAATAAGTGGGAGGCTGGAATATTATTGTAGGATAAAGTGTTCTGGGATGGGACAAGCTGACCCAGAACATGTTCCTGTTGTGAGGAGGGTGAAGACTTGATCTTCAACCCCAGTGAGGCCGGGAGGACTCAGTCCACTGGCTTCAATAAGCTTAGGAGAAGCCTGACTTCCTTGTAGGCATTAGAAACTTCATATTTTCTTCCCTGTCTTCTCACACCACTGCCTATTATCTTATCAAAACACGGTTTCTTCATCAGTAATTCGTAGGTTTCATCTGAATCTGTAAAAAACTGAATTGCTTCCATATGCCAGATATTTCACTGGAGAGACCCTCCACTTTGGGAATGTCATTACTGCCCAAAATAATCTTCTGCAAGTCATAATGTAAACTCAAAGTTATTGCAATTTATTAGCAATTGCAATTTGCCAGGAAAATAGAATCAGGAGAGTATCAGGGAGAGTAACTCTACTGCAAGATGAACGTGCCCTCCACTTCAGTCTGAGCCCATTAATATTGACTTTCCAAACCCAGAGAGTGATTTCCCCCTGTGCCTGTACAAGAAGGCAGTGCAGCATGTTTTCTCCTGCAGGAAACAACAGGATTTTGTTGAATATATGGAAGGGAATTGGTTTTCTGGTTTGTTACTTAAAGTTGATCCTTACTGTCAACATTTGTGATGAGCAAACCTCATGAAATAACACGGCTGAAGGCTTAATCTGGTGCCACTGTGATTTGCAGGGCTGAGTTGGAGAGACATGGCCAGGGACCAACCTGGCTGCTCTGGCAGGAGTGCACAGTGCTGCCCTTAAAAATGAAGGGATCTGCTTCCAGAGATAGAGTGCTGCCATGGGCAGAGCTTGGGAGGGGGCATGGAGGAAGTGTGGTGCAAAGAAAGTCATGAAAGGAGTGCTAAATGTGCCATTTCCTGCTGGAGTCGTTTCAGAAATCCTCCCTCTTGCATCCTTCTGTTTGGAGTGTGGATTTGGGAGGGTGAGAAATGGCTCTTTATTAGCAACACTTTGATTCCCCTGATCCCAGTGGGCTCGTGGCTGGGATTTCCTCCAGCTGAACACTGATGTGAGCGGCTTCCAAGTCTGTTTGTACCGAAATATCAACATGTGGCAGAGCCTGCACTGAAATATCAACGTGTGGCAGACCCAAGGATGGGCTCTGGTGTGGGGACAGCCCCACTCAGAGCTCTGACCCTGCTGTGACTCCTCACACACAGGGCAGTGCTCAATCCCTTCAGGTGGACGTGGCCTTTGAGGTTCCTGAGGTCCTTCAGCACTGGCCAGAGGTGTCCCCAGGGGTGTCCCCAGGGGTGTCCCCAGGCAAAGGACAGGCTTGGTGCACAGCCTGTTCTGGTGCACAGCCAAGCTGGGCTTAGCTTGAGCCTTAGATTTACTCAGTCCCAGGTGATACCAAGGGAAACTTGGGAGGGTGCAGGACTCAGGATCATGTCAGAGACCTGGGAGTGGTTGTGCAGCCACACTGAGAGGTGTCAGCAGAGCTCTGTCTGAAGTTCCCCTATCCACCCTGGTGCAAAGAGCAACCTTTGGCTGATGTCAGCATCATAAAACAGCCATAAAGTGTTTGTCCCTTCATGGCACTCAATTCCCTGCCAGGGACACCTCTCCTCACGTGGTATTGGCATTTCTGAGAACTGGCCCAGTGTGAAGGTGCAGCTGGAGGGGAGAGGATCAGAGAAGGAGGATGGAGAGAGAGGCTCTCCAACTTCTGGGAAACACGAGGGTGGTCATTCCCTGGAGCCTGGGCTGTCCTCTGGGCTGCTGATAATGGATGCAAGCTGGGTGTGGGACATTCCCTGGCCATCATCACACCAGATGGAAACAGAGCCCAGCCCCAGCCTATAAAGCCCACTCAGAGACATCAGAGGCTGAACTATTTTGGTAGGAGGATAAAAGCCTGGAAGCACCCAGCCCCTGGAGAGTGATGGGTGTTGTGCCCACCCACCCTGAGCTTGCTTTGGCATTGCAGGTGCCACCAAAACCAGGCTCTGCTGTGACCAGCACCATTTTTACACCTCTGCAGCAGTGCAGGAATAACAGGCCAGCTTGGACATGGGAGGAGCAATTTGGGAGCCTTAGCCTAGAGCAATTTCATCCCTACAGCTTTTACCCCGTGGTGGAGCAGCAGCTCACTTCTGTAGGATGTACATGTCCTCCACAGGGAATTTGAGAGCTGTTGAGATTTGCTTCAATGTGGACTAAAGCTGGGTTTCAACAGATCTTTTCCTTCCTTTTTTGATTTCTTTCCTTTTTTTTCTTTCCCTTCCTGGAAAAAAAATTACTGCAAATTTTGTTCCACTCTCTTTGAATTTAACAGCAGGTTTCTTTCCATTAATTTCAGTGAGGTTGCAGGTATTTGTGTGTGTTTTTCCACCAGCCAGGGCCCAAGTGTAACAGCTGAGCTAGCCTGAAAAAAAAAGGGTTCCTTACAGAGAAAAAGAAAAAGGAGTTCTGCTGGAAAAGCTTTTGTTTGGCAGTGGCTGGAAAAGGTTGTTCTGGGACTGATTTAAAGAGCACTGGGTAAACTTATGCACATACCCTGAGGGCAGCCATAAGTTTAGTGATGAAAACGTCTGTGTGTTTTACACAGCTCTGCTCAGGGCCTGGGGAGAGGCAGCAGTGCTGCAGCAGCACCCGGAGATGTCACTGCTGAGGGGACAGGGTGGTCCAGTGGGAGCAGGGAGGGGACAGGAGGGGACAGGATGCTCCAGTGGGAGCAGGGAGGGGACAGGGTGGTCCAGTGGGAGCAGGGAGGGGACAGGAGGGGACAGGATGCTCCAGTGGGAGCAGGGAGGGGACAGGAGGGGACAGGATGCTCCAGTGGGAGCAGGGAGGGGACAGGATGCTCCAGTGGGAGCAAAGATGAGCCCTGTGGGTGTGGAGGATGAGGTGTGACCTCCCCTTGCGGTGTGCAGGATGAAGCATCAGCACAAAGCACACTCCCGACCCCATCCCAGTGCTCCGGGGAACTTCCTGATGGGACAGGCAGTCCCTCCCCAGGCAGTGCCAGGAGAGCAGCTCCCCCTCTGCACGTGCTTCTCATTTGCATAATTTGTGTGCTAATTTACAGCGCGGGAGGAAGGGAGGGCTTGGAAGAGATGGGGGCTGCTTTTTTTGTGATGTGGTGCTTGATGTGGCTGCCTTCTCGTGCTGGAGCTTTGCGTGTGTGTGTGTGACATAAGTGGCCTTAAAAGTACAAGGGATTGGGTGGGAGGAAAAGGAGAATGGAAATGTCTTTTACTAAGCTAGATACCATAATAATCCTGGCAGTGAACTAAGGGAGAGCTCCAGAGATGGATTTTTTCCCCTGCCACACATTTGTTTGCAGTATAACCAAGAGAGGAGAGACCTTCCCACTTGCCGAGCAGCAGCCATGCCTGAGGGGACCTGGTTAGAACTAATTCCAGAGCAGGGTGTCCCCTTTGGGGTCTCTGTGTGCTTTGCACATAAAACTTGCACCCCACCTCTAGGACTGACATTAAAAAATGGAAAATGAACTCCAAAGGCTCGACTGGTGAATGGGGCTCTTTGTTCTGGGACATTGTCACCCAAGAGTGAGCCCTACAGGGAGATTTATAGCAGGATTCCAAGCTGCTAATGAGGGAAGGTTCTCTCAGCAAAGCACAGCAGCCCCTGCTCAAGGAAGAGGGAGATAAGGTTGGCTGTACAAACCACCCCCGGGGTATGTGCATGGAAATTTGGGTATTGCTGTGGTGTTCATGCTGCTTTAGAGAGTTCCTGCAGCTGAGGGAAGGTGCTTTGCCAGAACTCCTGGGCTTGGCCATGGGGTCCTGGGGTTTGGCCATTTCTGAAGCCCTCCTTGGGTTTCTGGATGTGGCTCTAGTCTGCAGTGGCTCCTTGAGGTCCCTGAAGAGCCCTTGTGTCCCTGGGGCTGTTGGACTGCAGCACTGCACAGCTCTGCTCTGTCATGGTCACAATCCATGAGATCTCAGCTTCTTTCACCCCTAAACCATCTGGAGCTTTTACTCATGGCCAAAGCTCTCTGAATCAAAGAAGGAGCATCCCATGGTTCCAGCAGGATGTTGATGTGAAGAAGGACATTTGACCCTGCAGAACCTTCTGGAAGGAGTCAAAACCTGGAAGGACTCAATAAAAAAAAAAGGGCAGTGTTGGAGTGGAGATAAGGAACCACCACAGGCAGATGAGATAAGGCCAAGGGCTTTGGTCAGGCTTCTCTGTGCAGTGCAAGAGATTTAGTTACCCTTCTGCAAGCAGGTCAGGCTGGGACCTCAGCTTGCTCTTCTGCTCCATCTGTAAATAGCTACACTGGAGTGAGAAGACTGGGATCAGCCATCCTGGCTGATTTCTCAATGGATAGAAAGCTTTGTCTTGCTTAAGATCAAGCAGGAAGGCTATAAAGCTGCTGGGTTATGAGACTACATTTCACATGGGGTCTAGTTCAAAACAGGCTTCCCCCTCTGGAAGAGTTTTCTTACATTTTGTTAATTCTCTAGCATGTAGGAGGGCAGGTTTATGGCTTGTGCTCACTCTGTAGTGCTTGCAGTGCTAATGAATTTGAGTAGTTAATCAATTTAGTGTGAGCTTTTCTAAGTTTAAAAAATAACCCCAAAAAACATACATATATATATATGTAAAACCCCATCCAATTTCTGCTTACTCCTTGCAGAATGTTTTCTGCCCTGTCAGTCTAAACACTGGGAAGTATTTTGAACAGATGTAGGCCATCAGTTTCTATAAACATCATAATTGCTTGGCACCACCAATGCTTACATCGAAAGATTCGCATTGCCAGGATCTGCACAGACACCAGCCACACTCTCTCTGCTGTGCCCAGAAACACAGTTTACACCCCTGTAGAGGCCTGTAACCTCCCTCCTGTAAAACTCACTTGAGCCTGGAGCCTGGCACCAGCCAAGGGCTGCTATCCCTGCAGCTTTATACAGCTCTGAGCTGCAGGCTCAGCCATTTCAGCATCAGGCTCAGCAGGGTTTGACAGGAGGATGTGATTTGATTCTACCCCAAAAGCTCTTTATTACCATTACCCTGCTGCAAAATAGATGGGATAGCAGTGGCACCTCGAGGTGCTCAGGGTGAAAATGGTGCAATTTGCCTCCCTGTGCTCAGCTCAGTCATTTACCAGCTTTCGAGGGACTCGTCCTCTTTGATTTTTGGGGGATGGTGAAGCTGATGTCCACGATGCTGGCCCTGGGAAGCAGAGGAGGTGTGGTCCTCAACTCACCCTCTTGTAAAAATGATGAATTGAGCTAAAAGGGGAAAGGGGTGGAAGGAAAGGATGGATAATATCCCTGCTAATAAATCCAGTGTGGCAATTAAGATCGCCTTCAAAAATGTGTATTATCAGCACAAACAGAAATACAGACAAGAGCAGCGGCCAAGGGCTGCTCTATGTCTGTAACAAACAGGAAGGAATCCTCACTTAGCCAGGGACTGCTGGCCAAGCACATGGCTCTCCTGGGCTGGGGTGAGCAGCACTCCCCAATCCATCTTTCATCCTGAGATCACTTTTATCCTGTATTTGCCTGCAACAAGGTGGTGGGTGATTTGGCAGCATCTTGGGTTCTTGCAGTGTTTTTGTTGTTGATGGTTCCTTCCACTAGCCCTGACTGGGTCAGAATTGGACCCCTCTGCACTGCAGACCAGTGGCAGCAAGCGACCTGAAAGTGTAAATCCATCCAGCCCTGCCTCAAGACAGCCTCATGTGCATTCTCCTCCAGTTAAGAGATACTAAGTGGCAACAAAAAAATGAGATTTTGCTGATAGCATATGTTCAAAACACAGGCTCATTTCTTAATATGCTTTGGCTCCAGCCTCTAGCTGAGAAGCCAGATTGCTAAAGCACCAGAAGTGTGGATAAATGTGCAGTCAGGGCATTGCATAATTTTTGCCTCAGTGTGACATGCAGAGAAAGCTGTGAATATCACCACAGACCAGAGAAAGCAGCTGCTGCTCTCCTGGAACAAGCATTTCAGGTCACCCTTCTATCCACTGTTAATTCTTGGTCAGTTTGGTGTTTGTTGGGAAAGGTGTTGTCGAGATTTTGAAGCACAAATGAAGCGTTTCCCACTCGATGGAGGAACAGAGGGGAGAGTACCAGAAAAATACTCATCTCCAGAAGGTGATGACACCTCCAGGTGTCTACTTAAGCTGTCTAAGTCTTTAAGTCTCTAAGTCAGTTTAGCAGCCTGGCTAAACTGCTCAACAGCTCCTCTACACAAGGAAGAGACAAAGGTTACTCTGTAAGGCTCTTCCCTGCACATGAGGCTAATTCCTGCTCCATACTCACTTAAATAAATGTCTCTGCAGAGATTACAAAGAGATCAAAGGCAGATCAGCCACCTAGTTTAGTTGCTTACATGATTAAAGTTGTCTGGGGCAAATGTTCTTTTTCCTTTGCTCCCAGTGGCAAAGGTTTCTAGGGCATCTGGTGAGCACCTCATGGTGCAAGGAACAGGTTTCTGCAGCAATAAAAAAGGGGCCCTTTCCCCCTAAGAGCACTAAACTTTGCCCAGAAAGCTTCCAAGTCTCTGCAAGGAAACCTAAAGCTGGAGCAAAAGGTTGGAGTTTATGGAAGTGGTTTGTGGTTGTGGTTAAAAGACTTTGCTCTTCCATCTGTGCACAAGGGTCTTTTTCTAGGAATTTTTGCTCATGTCACTAGGAATTCAGCCCAAAATAGACTCATTGGGACAGAGAAGAAGTGAGAGCATGGCTCAAGAGTCAGAAATGCACAAAACTTGGCCCGAGACAGAGTTTTGTACTCTCTGAGAAGGGCATAATCTGATGTCAAGCTTTCCCCAAGAGTCATGCTCCTAAATGGGAAGGAGCCAAAATGATCACATGCTGAGAGCTTGTTTGGAGTCAAGTGGCTCTTGCTGCCAAACAAACTGGAGGGGAGGGCTGCTCTTGAAAAATTCACTGCTGCCCACATGCTGATCCTGCTCTGGAGAACAGGCATTTCTCAGTCACAGCCAGGCCAATTGCTCTTCCCAAAACCAGCCTTCCAGGAGTCATTATCCCTGGTTTTATCTCTGTCTGCACTGTGGTCAGGAGCTCAGCAGTGCTCTGCCACTCAGCTGTCCCTTCCCTTTCAACCAAAGTGGGTGTCAGTAAATCTTCCTGGAGATGTGGGAATTTCCTCAGGTGGCTCCTGGCAGGAGGTCAACTAAGAGAAAGAAACCTGCCCTGAGTAAGTTTTGACTTTGGCCTGAGCATTCCTCTGGGTTTGGGGTAACATAACAGGCAGGAACATGGGAAAAATTGTATCTCATCTGTTCTTTTACTGAACTTGATGGGTTTTTAAATATATAGACTGTCCTCTCTCCAAATGAAGCATACCTGGAATTTCTTATTCCAGAAGTTAAACTGAATTCTTGGTCGAAAAAGCCCTCTAAAGAAAATGCTGTAAGGTTTCAGGCCTTTCCATGATTTCAGTTTTTCTCAATTTTATGAGGGTCCTTGCCTTGGTTTCTCAAGTGACACATGTCTGAGGATATGCAGGTTCTGTCCTTTAGGTAGCAGGCAAGGGCAAATTCTGTAAACTGCAATTGTTCAGTTCAGCAAACACATCAACAGGCAGTGACCCCTCCAAAGCAGACCTGAATTTGTCAGATTAGTCAAATTTGGCTATGAAGCTCTTCCATGGTCTAGCAAAAGTCAGAGACCAGATCTTCAACTGGAACGTGGGAACCATCTGACCCCGTATCTCAGCAGTTACATAACATCTTAAAATTAAGAAAACAAGATAATTCATCCCTCCCTTCCTCTTCTGAGGGAAGGATTGATGGGTTTATGAGGATGTGACCTGATTTTCTTCTGAACTGATTTGCCTGTTCCTCCCAATGAGAGTGGCCCACCAGCCAGAGCAGCAGGGATCCTTCATTCCAGCATCACCAGAACATGAGACACTCCATATTAAGACCTGAATCCAAGACTGGCCTCTGCCAAACTGTAGGCTGGGGTCCAAACATCAGTAGCAGCTATTTAGGAAAGGCTTATTCCAAGATACGGTTTAGAAATGCCTGCGGTGTTTCCGCCCTGGAAGACAAGGACCAGAGCACATTCCCAGCTGCTGTTCTTCAGCACATTCCCAGCTCCTTGGAAGACAACTGCTGAGCCCTTTGCAGCCTACCTGGGAGCTGGATGGGTTGGGTTTGAAGCCATTCTCAAATCATCTTCAGGTCCCAGTTGCCACCCTTGTACAGCAAAACAACGTCCCTTCGCTGCTGCCAAACATGCGACGCAGAAATCGGGTTCTGGCAACAATTCCCTCTTCATATTTCCACCTGAATTAAAACAGGAAAATAAAAGAAACCAGCAGAATTAGCTGTCTGTGGGGCTTTCAGGGTTACAAAGCCCCTTGCCTGATGCTGCAAGGCCCAGCCTTGGGAAGAACAGCCTCTTTCAGGCACTGGCATTTTGTTGGAAGTGGATGGAGCAATGGCAAAGTCCTTCTGTTCAGTCAGGGCTCTTGATCCATGACTCTTTCACCATTGCCACCAGCCCTAGACCCAACAAGGGCTCCTTTGACATCATTTGGAACTGAGCTGGAGCAGGGCTCCCTTCAAATGGGAGGAGGAAAGGTGTTTATGGGAACGCCTGGGTGCTCGTGGGCATCTCCAGTCTGCCGGGAAGTCACTGAGCAGTCAAGTCAATTATTTTTAATGAACTGGGCCAAAGCTGATTGTGTTATTTTGTAACATATTAGTTTGGAAAGCAGTGAAATTATTTGGCATCTTTCCCTGGCCATCACAGGGACCCCTTTGTGCTTCCCTTTTCCCCACTTTTCTCTCGTGTGTATAGCTGGCTCCCACATCTCCACTTGCTGACGCTGATTGATTGCATTAATATCACTGTAAATATTACATAATCTCCGCTTACAATGCTAGAAGGAACTGATGAGTTTCACTCTGCCAAGAGTTTTCAGGCTGGAAAATAATAAGGAAAAAATAATCTCAAAAAAATAAAATCTCTCTTACTCTTTCCCCCCATATTTTTTTATGCCATGTGCATTTGCCATTGGCTCTTTTGGATGCAGACCAAGAAAAGGCTGTATGGACTGTTTGGAGCCATTGCTTCAAGGGGACAGTGATAAAGGAGTCACAGCATGACAGTAAAGTGTGCTTGGCCTCAGGAGAGGTGATGGGGACAGGGGATGTTGGAAGATGACTTATGGAAAAAATAGGTTTCAAAAAACAGGGTTCAGCTGAGCTGAGGGGAGTGAGGATGCACAGAGAGGTCCATACCCCATCCTGGGCCAGTGGAAATATGGATTGTTGGAATTTTAAGCCAGTGTACTGGGTGTTTGAGCTCACCCCCTTTAGGATTTGAAGATTCTGAGACGCAGGCTGGGGAGGCTGCACTGCTCCTAGGAGGGATGGAGGGGAGGCTCCCCTGTCTTCCAAGGAGCCTTGTGGGATGGTCCTTCCCACTCTGCTCAGGGAAGGTGGGAGAGGAGATGTGACTCCTCCCTCTCCAGCAGAAGTCCAGGGTTGTTTGACCTCATACATGTACCACATCCTCCATCCTGACCCTGGTCCAGGCCAGCTCTGTTTCTTTTCTCTGTCTCCCTGCCTGAGACAGCTCCATATCAGGCTGCGTTCTGAAGCAGGCGCACTCTTCTCAAACTCTTCAGAAAATCCATTTGTCATATCAGCCTTACATTAGCCAAAGTATCAGAGATAAAAATTATCTTGGAAATCTAAACACAGATTCTAATCTAAGGTACAGCAGCATCTGTTTCCCATTACTTTTATTGCTCGCAAGGTTCGAGCGGCATCGCTCCCGCGGTGAGATATTTGGGAAAGCAGAGCTCTGCACTTCCCAGAACTCCAGGTCCCAGTGCTGGTTGCTGCTCATCTCCCAGGGCTCATCTGCATGGGAATAGCTGATTACTCAGCCTGCAGCACTGGGAAGAGTGTCCAGTGCACAGGCAGGCTCCCTGGGCAGCGCTCCTGCCTTAGCACAGGGTTTTGCTGACTTCAGCAGCACCAGCACTGGGCTTGGACTCCTTTCAGAAGGCAGCTCAGGGATATTTTCCAGGGGTATTTGCAATACCAGCCAGGCTCCACTGGTCCAATCTGGCTGGGGAGAAGCAGTGATGTGGACACACAGACACAAAGCTGTGATTCCAGACTCCTTTCCTAGCAGGGCTTTTTCTGAGCTGGGCTTTGGGGATGAGGAGCTCCACAGGTGTTGCTGCAAGAAGTGACTCAAACCCACCACCAATTCTCACCTCATAAGGCCAAATCCTGCAGGGTTGGGTGCATGAGGCAGCTTTTGGCTTAGCCATGGGCAGGCTACCTTATCCAGCAGCCAGTCTTTCCTGTACCCCAGGGAATTGTTTCAGGGCAGTCACATCTCAGGGACATCCATGACCCAGCTGGGGGCCCTGAGGGCACTAACAGACCTCAATCTGATCAATATCTATCAGTATCAGAGGGGAGGGTGCCAAGAGGATGGACCAGGCTCTGATCTGTGGTGCTGAGCAATAAGACAAGAGAAAATGGGCAGAAATGGATGCACAGGAAGCCCCACCTGAACATGAGGAAGAACTTCCTTGTTGTGCAGTGACCGAGCACTGGAACAGATTCCCCAGAGAGGGTGGGGAGTCCCCTCACAGGAGATATTCCAGAGCAGTCTGGACACAATCCTGTGCTGTGTGCTCTGGGATGACCCTGCTGGAGCAGGGAGGTTGGACCAGATAACCCCTTCCAACCTGACCCTTTCTGTCACTTCCCTGACCTGCCCTCCCTTGGACTTTGGATGGTCCCCACTTGAGCTCAGCCCAGCCTGAGCTGAATCACGGGCTTGCCTGCCCTTTGCCCCATTCCTGAGCTGCTGCTTGGTTTTCCTGGCTTTTCCTTTAGGGAGCAGCCCTGCTCTTGCACTTCTGCCTGACGCCAGCACGCTCGCCGTGGTGTGCAGTGCCTTGGGCATGTGCTGTGAACTCAGCCTTGCCCCGCCACGCAGAGACAAGTATGCAGCTCTGCAAACTACTGTTTGCCTCTGGAGACAAATTATGGCATGCTGCAATAGCTGAGGAATAGCATAAGAGGAGTATGCAATGAATCATGATGCATATGCACACGAGGGGAAAAGTTCAACCTTCTGTTTGCCATTATCTGACTCTTGAAAGCTGAACTGCTCGATTCTTGCATTTTCTTAGTGGAGTTTATTTCTGTGGCATTTCCTAAGTCTTTCTGTCTGTCTCAAGGCAGGGGAAAGAGAGTGTGTCCCTCTGCAGAACACTGCATTTGGGCTGGCTTGCAAATGAAAATAAAATCAAAATTAAAATAGGATAAGGATCGTGTACTGTGTAACTCTAGATCTCTGTATTTGTGGAGATGAACTCTTCCTCAGCTTATCCTGCTGTGGTGTGCCTGGAGCTTCATGTGCTGCTACACATTCTGGCTGGGGTGGAGGTGGCTACAGGCACAGGGGCTTTGGAAACTGTCATGGCTGCAGGAGGACATGTACCCTGATGTGCCAGTGGTGTTAAAAAAATCATGTGTTTTGATTGGAGTCACAGATGTCAGGTCATGTTTTCTCACTACATCAATTGAAATGGGTTTTCTCTTCTGGGGACAGAGAAAGTGAAGACAGGAGATAGATCCTCTTCACCAACTAACTCAAAGTTGACTTCACATCTCAAGGCACCTGCTTTTCCCTAATAATGATAGCAAGAGGTCCCCATTTGGGCTCAGCCCAGCCTGAGCTGCATGGCAGGATTGCCTGCCTTTTGCCCTGTTCCTGGGCTGCTGCTTGGTTTTCCTGGCTTTTCCATTAGGGAGCAGCCCTGCTCCCCCTGACCAATCTCCTAAACTAACTCCCTTAGGGTCTTTGAGCTTTTCAGGGCAGCCTCAAATCCCCCAAAATTGCTATGGCAATATAGGAAAATTAGTCTTTAATTCATTTCATGATCGCTGTGCATAAGTAGTCCCAAAGAATTGTGGTACCCAGGATGAGATACAAATCAGGGATTTGTTTGTCTTTGCTCAATATGTTGGATTTTGTCAAACTTCCAAATTGCATAGTGGATATTTGTCCTTCCTCAGGCAAATGTTTAATGCAAAGAGCAGGCCAAGAGGTTTCTAATCATCTCTTAATCATCTATGAACTCACATGGGAGAGGATTTTTTTTGGGGAGGAAACAAAAGCATCTCCTTAATCTAGCGGAAAAACGAGATCCCAAAATAATGAGGAAACAGAAGCTAAACACATTTAGAGTGGTGACAAGAGGTGGGTTTTCAAGAATGACACTAATTACGCATTGAAACCCGTTAACTTGGTGACTGGAAGAGTCCACATTCCTTCCTTCCTCCCCTTGGCTGCCAGAACTCCTCTGGAAGGGCAGGCTGAGCCATGTGGAAGGTCAGCACCGGCAGTGCTGCCACTCCTGCTGTCCCTGACCTGCGAGGAGGAAGTGTGGGAGTGCCAAACTCGCCCTGCTCCACAACCTAGAACCTTAACCCTGAAGGCTAAGGAAGCCCATTGAGAAGTAATTGGTCCAATTTCTTGGGCAACAACACGTGCTTTTGTTGGGATTAGAGCCAGGAGGAATAAAGTCACCTCATTCCGTCCCAGATCCCATTCCTGGACCACCTCACTCTGCTCCACACAGCTTGTGTGAGTTGGTTTTGTCACAGCTCTGTGCATGTCCTAGAGAAGCACATGTGGTTCATGTGTCTCAAACTACAACTTGGGTTATGAAGCAATGAGGGCAGTTAAATGAACCTGACCTGCCAAATGAACCTGACCAAAATTGTGATGTTTGCATCAATCAGATTTTCCTAGGTAGTCTCTCAGAGAAAAAAAAACCAACAAAACAATAGCCTCTCCCTCAGTGATATTAATTAGTCCCAGTCATATTTGCTTTCTTGTTGTGTGCTCAAGCTGGCAGTGCAGTTACCAAACTTGGAAAACTGTGCCCTGTCTTATCTTTTTATTTAAAAAAAAACAGCTGTGACTTTCTGAACTGGTTGCACACAGCAGGGAAAGGTCATTCTGGAGAACAGGTCTGGGACCAAGCCCTGTTTGGGACCTCAGACAGTTGGGATCAGAGATACTGGATAGGATTTTGCACAGTATCTGATACAACAGAGCCTAGACCTCAAAGTATTCCCAAAAAACAGGGATGAGGCTTGTCTGTATGGGTTAATCCTGCCTGTCCATGCACTGCAGGAAATACTGCAGCATTCCCCCTGTGTCCACACCCTCGGGAGCTGGAGGAGAATTTAGGTCAAAGTACAAAGAACTGTATTACAGTATTAGCACTTCTTACCCAGTTTGATTCTATTAAGGGAAACCTGCAGTGAGGAATGAGAATGGAGTTGGCCCTTTCCACAAGTGCTTTAACAGCTGGTGGCCCAAGAGCTGTTTTGATGAAATAAATCACCCCGGTGGAAAACTCTCAAAAGCCGCAGACTGTGGAAAGTTGACCAGATCTCTACTGGCAATATTTAGGGATGCTCTAAACAATGAGACAGTTGTTTTCCTATTACTTTCAGTACTGTGTCTGGAAAAACATGATATCCCTGGAGCTTGCCTGCCCTGAAAGCTTTGGGGTGCGTGGCACTGCTAAACCCAACTGCAGGATTCCTGGAGGGGCTCTTGTGCTTGCAAAGAATTTTAGTGCATCCAATAATTAGCAGGATTGCCTTGACCTCAGTTGGAGACAGCAGGATAGGCAGGGTTAGAGGTCTTTTTCCCTGGAGCCTGGCATATTCCTGCAAGAATCCTCCGCAATCCTGCACCTGCTTTGAATTCCTGGGAAAAAAAAAAAGGTTGTTGCAATGCACAACCTCTGCCATAAAACCTGTGAAAAGTAAATACAGAGGCAGGGCTGAAAGAGACCCTCAGATCCCAGTGGAGTGGCTGAAAGGCACCAGCTCTCTTTGTGCCTGTGTCAGGATCCCCCCTTGGAGCTACGTGGCCTCTGGATGGCATCACAGGGAGGCAAATCCAGAGTTTCCATCTGCTAACACTATTTTGGATTATAACTCGAAGGAGATGGGCTGGAAAAAGCATCTCCTGGGGCAGACAGAGGTTTTGCCTGCTCAGGCTGGAGAGAAAAGCTGGGCAGAGGCTGCACATACACAGGGCAGGTCCTCTTGTCAGAAAGAGATCAAATGTTGTCCTGTCAGAGGCTGGGGCAAAAGACAGGCAAAAAAAATAATCTGGTCCAAAATGCTGAGCTTAGAAATCCTCCTGCAGCAGCAAAAGGAGGTTAAGGCACACCAGAAAGGAGACCTGTCCTGTCTGGTTGTTGTTGGTGGCTGTTCCTGCCTAGGCTTGACCTTTTCACAAATTCCTGAGTGCTCCAGAGGAGCTTGGAGCTGGCCTGAAGGGGTGAGGAAGTGGAATAGAAATAATCTGCCAAACGTAATCTGCCAAATTCTATCTAACAAAGTCTTTTTCTGTAATTGGGAGCTTGTGGAAGTGGAAGTTGAAGCACAAAGGTGCACGAGTTGCTGGTTGGGCTCCTCCAGGCAGGCTCTCAGAGAGGTTTTTGGGTCACCCCCATTGAGGAGCCCTTTGCTGCTGCTCCTGTCAGTGATTTTCACAGAGCTCTGAGGAGGGAGAGCCACCAGTCTCCCTGCTCGTTCTCCTGAAAGGAAAACCCAATGACCTCCCAAGTCGGCATCACCATCACCGGCACCTTTCACAATCAGCCGAATTTTGCACGCATTTTCTTTCCCTGCCCCGTTGTTTCTCCTGTTTCCACTGATGTCCCATTCACACCTTTTAATGACACGAAGGATCAATCTCCCGTGTTTATACAACAGCTTCTGGCCACGGTCCCTTTGTTGTGGGTAAAGCAGAGAGCCTTTACTGAGATTCATTCCACCTTATGGAGCAGAAGCATGAAAATAAGTTATTACAGTCAGAAAGCCCTGTTTACAGGGGAAAAAATAGATCAAGCTCGGCATGTAATGCAGTAACTGTGGGCTGTGGGAGAAAAGGTGTAATTGTTGTCTGTGCTAAACACAAATCTAAACAGGATCACAAGTAATTAGCTATTTAATAGGTGACTAAAGTAAATACTGCAATTAAAAAGCCTATGAGAAATAATATCATAAAAAGAAACCTCCCAAGAAACGCAGCTTTGTCCTGGACTGCCAGTCAACAAAACCAACAAACCATTACGAAAAAAAAATGCCCGTGCATGCCCAAATCGGTAAAACACATAGTAATTACTTGGCACATTTTATCTTCAAAGTCCTCTGCGTGAGCTGAGTAATTAATCCTCCCAACACCTCGGTGCGGTATGTGCAGCAGGCACCCGTGAAGAGCGAGTTTGTCTTGCAGCCAGGTACCAACACCTTGTTGTGGGGCTCGCTCTGGATAGCGGAGATGCCGCTCCAAAGTCAATAGCAGGGGGTGGAGGGGGCTATCTCTTCAATGGCACTCACTGTAAGCCGCTGCTGCTTTTGTGTGAGGGGGGGACTGAAGCACGGGGAGTGAAGAGGCTGCGGGAAGCTGCCCTTGGATTCCCCATCACATTCCGGGGTGGCTTTGGAGAAAGGCCGGGAGCTCACGCAGCTCTTGCCTTCATACCTGGGTCTGAACTCCGGGTGCAGCCCGGGGTCAGGGTGATCTGCCAGGCCTGAAAACACTTCCCGACACAAGCTGAGGGTCTGCTGAGTTGAAATTAATGGCGTTCAGGTTAATTAGTCGTTGCAGGGCAGAGGGAAAAGGGAGCTCCCCCTTCCCCTCTGTGATGCTCCAGCAGCAGCTGGGGAGGGCAGGTAAAACGTAGATGATAGAACCTCGTGTGCCTGTGGTGCTTTGGGCTCCCTTTTGTGCTCTCTGCCAAACACAAGAGTTTTCTGCTCTGCCCCTTCTGCCTGTTGCTCTGTGTGATGACTTTTTGCCATAAAGCCAAAAGGTGGGGAAAAGATAAATACAGATGAGTGTGGAGTAACACGTGGGGGAAGGAGAGGTGAGAATGCAGTGGTGGAGCACTGAAAACTCACATTAACATCAAGCTGTGTCATCAACACATCCAAGCCTGAGAAATAAAATATTTTACAGGGAGAAATCCAAGGTGGTACCATCAGTTCCATCCATCTCCTGGAAAGTGCAGCTAAAGGCTGTGTGCAGCTCAGCAGGTGCCATGCAGAGCAAACCTTCCCACCTGGGAATGACTAATCCCACCCTGGCTGCCTTTAAGAGACCATTTGCAGCAGTGGGTAATTGAGCTGAGCAAAATAAACTTTCCCACAAGGAAGGTTAAGCTACAAACGGAAAAATACCTGTGCAGAGATTGATTCTGGTGTGGGAAGGAAGGTGCTTCTGCCAAATGAAAGGGTGCATTGAAAAAAAGGAGCTGCCTTCCCTTTGATCAGAGGGGCACCTGGGCAGCAAGGAGGAAAACAGAGGTTTATGGATGGAGGAAAACACAGGTTTATGGATATGCAGCTGGCAGAGAAGAGTGTTTTCACCAAAGCTGAGCATTTTGTAGTTGTAGCTGCAGGTGTGCTGGTGTGGACATGGAAGGGGAACGTTGCTGTACATCAGGTACAGGTCAAGATTTGAACAGCATCAAAATGCGGCTCCTCCTCCCTTCAAGGAAGGTCCATTTCCCTTTTTTTTCCTTCTTTCTTTTTCTTTTTTCTTTTTTTTTTTTTTTCTCCAGGCTCCTCTGCTTCTTAGCTCTCAGAGGAGCCCCATACCTGTCTTTANCCCCCCCTCCCTTCAAAGGAAGGCCCTTTTCCCTTTTTTTCCCTTTTTTTTTTTTTTTTTTTTTTTTTTTTTTTTTTTCTCCAGGCTCCTCTGCTTCTTAGCTCTCAGAGGAGCCCCATACCTGTCTTTATCCTCCAGCCTGCTGTGGATCAGGGAAAATTATGTTCTTTGGGATGAATTCCTGAGAATAGGTACTCATCAGCCTTATTATCCTGGTCATCTCCCTGTGGGTTTTCCATTTTTCTAGGAATTAAAACGAAAACAAAGGAGGCAGAGTTCAGAATCTCAAATGGGTTTAGTAGCACATGAAACATTTCCCAAATCCTCACGTCGTGCAGGCAGAAGTCATGCAGTGTTTTCCATGTGCACACAGGTCCTATCTCAAATCCAGAGTAAACTGCCAAGTGATTTCCCTCCTGATGTCCATCAGCTGGGTCACCAGCAGAGCCCAGCCCTGCAAAGCAGCATCTAAACACATGCTGGGGCTTAAACAAGGAACTCAGGCGTGTGCTTTAGGACTCTGTGCTGTCCTGATGTGTAAATAATTCCCACAACTCTGATTAGAAGCATGGGATGAGGCCATGTGCCCTTGGGAGGAGGTCTCTGGGCTGAGATGTATTGCCTTGTCTATTCAGAGGTTTCCAGGGAATGTCTCCTTTCCAATTCTCTCCTCTGTGCCATTAGGATGCCAGCCTTGGCTGGAGGAGCTGTGGAGGTGACTCCTCTTTGAGCTTCATCTGACAGCACCGTGTGGAAAAGCTCCTGTTATCAAAGCCCAAAGAGTTACTGCAGTAAATATTTAACTGACATCAACTGCCTGCCTATTTCTGCTCTCCCCAAATAATTCAGCACTTGGAGGGCATTTCATTGTTATTTTTTAAGTGTCTCTTTTCCAAGACAAACTCTGCTTTGCCCCATCAGTTGTTTCTGAAAGGATGCAGAGGGTGAAGAAGGTGCAGAGCAGGAGTGCTTGGGATCCCACCTTCCCAGGAGGTGCTGGATTGCCCAGGGCTCATCCAGGAGCTGCTGGATGCCTGCTGGCAGCCCAGCCCCAGGATGCCATGGAGAAAAGGGCATCCAAAAGCATCACAGACACCAGCAAATAACCTTGAGCTTCTCAGTGTTTCTCAGAGCAAATCTCCCAAGACTTTCTGCCTTGCAGGGAGTGGGAAGCAGCATTCCCAGACTGCACATGTGACCTTCCCCTGTTTATCCCACAGTGTCTCTTGGATTAGACCCTCTGCCATCCATCAGCCCTTCAGAGATACAGATTTCACTAATGGCCACAGTGTAAATATTTACAGTAAACAGTTTTAACAGCTGACTTTTAGTAGCCACTGTGCATATGGAACTGCATAAACAGGAAGGGTGATTATGGGGATGGAAAAATTGGCACAGGAAGGAAGGAAGAACAAGAAACTAAAATGCTGAAGTCCTACAGTATTAATTAATGCAATAATTTATTAGAAATAACCCTTCTCTTCTGAAGACCCACAATACAGGCATGAAGAGAACACATAGAATTATTTGGCCCTACAAAATAATATATAGAGCTGAAATTCATCTATGTTACCTTTTTAACCCAAGTGATTAGCCAGGATGTGGGGTCTCAGGGCTTGTTTTCACTAGAGGTAGATATTAATGATGGTCTCAAGTATTTCTTTAACACAATCCTGTTTATTTCAAAGCCTGGGCAAAATCCTTGGTCCCTGAACTCATTAGGAATTAAATAGCAGGAGGCAGTTTCCTTGGGCAGTGGTCCAAGCCCCCTTTTCCAGCCAGCACTCAACCCAGAAAACTCACTTCATCAGTCTCATTTCAAGGTCATGCTTCATGTGCTTCTTCAGTTATCCTTGACTTTTTCAGCTGCCTTCTCTCCTCGCTACTGTGATATTTCACATGGTGTTTTTACTACCTATTTCTCCTCTTTTCCCCTGGTTCCTTTCCTTTCCCACCCTCCCCTCTCCCCAAAAAAGACCCAAGAAATTGCATGAAATCCTTTGCTCCTTTAAAAGAAATTCAAATCCTTAGCTCTTAGCACTTGCTAACTCATGCTATATGCTTTAGGCAGTGGATCCTGCTGTTTTGGGCATTGATTCTCCCCTCACCCCCACAAAAAGAACTATTTCTTCCATTTATTCTCATCAAAAAGTGTCTATTTGGCATCTCCCTCCCACCTGACAGTGACTTTGTATCTTCGGCTGTTGTTGCTTGCCAGATGCCTGTGAATTTTAATTTAATTTTATTTTATTTTATTTTATTTTATTTTATTTTATGTTATTTTAATTTTTTAAATAATTTAATTTTTATTTATATTTATTTTATAATTTATTTTTATTTTAAGTTTTTTTTTTTCTTGTCTCCACAAGGATCTTCCTGAGGGAAAGACAGAATTTGTTCTGGTCTTTTCACCAGGCTTTGCCCCTGGGTGTGGGTTTTGTTTTTATTTTCCCCTCGAGCTGGTAAATTGCTGTCACCATGTAACACACAANCTGCCTTCTCTCCTCGCTACTGTGATATTTCACATGGTGTTTTTACTACCTATTTCTCCTCTTTTCCCCTGGTTCCTTTCCTTTCCCACCCTCCCCTCTCCCCAAAAAAGACCCAAGAAATTGCATGAAATCCTTTGCTCCTTTAAAAGAAATTCAAATCCTTAGCTCTTAGCACTTGCTAACTCATGCTATATGCTTTAGGCAGTGGATCCTGCTGTTNTTCCTGTGCACACTTTGCCTCTGGGTTCACAGGCACACACTTTGGACCTGAGCAAGAAGAAATATTGGCTTCCATCCCCCCCTCTGCCAGAATAACTCTCCCTTTCCATGTGTTTGTTTAACTAATCTGTGCTAAGGCCACCTGCTCTCCAAAAGGCAGCAGCAGCATAAGAAAATAACAAAAAGCTTCAATATTTCAGTGGGAATCAAGGTTCCCTGGCTTTTTTTGGGCACAGCAGCAGGGTATTTACAAGGCTAATTTCAGCAGGTTTTTAACCTGAACTGAGTGAGGTTTAAACTCTGGGTTATCCATCCCAGGTGCCAGGAGTGCTCAGCTCCACCCTGTGTTCCCTGGCTGGGATCTGCTGTGTCCTGCACAAGGCAGGGGGAGGGAGGTTATTTGGCTTGGAGCTGGGCAGAAGTTTGACAAAATAACGTGACCAAATTAAGACAGATGAAAAGTGGGGATGCAGGGGGAGAGAAAAGTGAATTTCTTTTCCTCTTGTGGAAAATCCAAGCAGGCCAATACCTGCTGCAGTCCAGGTGGCATTCATTTCCTTCTTTACCTAACTGGGGAGACTGGGATTTTTATTTTATTTAATTTATTTTCATTTTACGATTTTCTTGAAACTTCTTTTTTATTTTTTTTATCCATATTTTGATTTTCTTTAGAACCACATGTCTTCCTGCTACATGGAAAAGAATCAGTAAGCCATCACCTCCACTTCCTAAAACACTTTATCACTGATTTTTCCTTTTTTTTTTTTATTAAATGCATTTTTGAATACCTTGCCTAAAAAAAAAAAAAAAAACCCAAAAAAAAAAAAAAAAA
>VZRX01002189.1:188670-267523 GCA_013398075.1 Notiomystis cincta
AAAAGTGAATTTCTTTTCCTCTTGTGGAAAATCCAAGCAGGCCAATACCTGCTGCAGTCCAGGTGGCATTCATTTCCTTCTTTACCTAACTGGGGAGACTGGGATTTTTATTTTATTTAATTTATTTTCATTTTACGATTTTCTTGAAACTTCTTTTTTATTTTTTTTATCCATATTTTGATTTTCTTTAGAACCACATGTCTTCCTGCTACATGGAAAAGAATCAGTAAGCCATCACCTCCACTTCCTAAAACACTTTATCACTGATTTTTCCTTTTTTTTTTTTTTATTAAATGCATTTTTGAATACCTTGCCTAAAAAAAAAAAAAAAAAAAACCCAAAAAAACAAAAACAAAAAAAACACCAAACCAAAAAAAACCAAAATAAAAGTAGTAAAAGAACTAAGAATTCTAATAACTCTGTGGGAAAGATGCAGCCTGTGGTGACTGGCTGAAAATCCTGCTGGATCCCTGCAGGTGTTCCTTGGAGGAACATCACAGGTGAATCAAGGCAGCAGAGGGATATGAACGTGCCCTTCAGTCCTTAGAAATTTGGACTCTTTATCCTAGGAAAGGATGGACATCCTCAGCTCCACTGTGTTCATATTCCATGGGACACCAACCACAATCATCAATTAATGATCAGATCATTAAATAATTGCAGTCCAAGGCCTGCTGCCAAGGGAAACACCATGGATATTGTGTTATTATAAACTGGTGAGCAGACTGTGAGACTTTTCCTGACACACAGGAAAAATGGAAACATCTGAAGAGAGCAGGAGGGGTAATGTAATTATGAAGAATTTGAAGCTACAACATAAATACAGGAATATACCCCCCGAGTCAGCACTGCTCTACAATATATGTAATTTTAAACTCAAGAAATGCACCCATTAAACCACATGTGTTAATTGTGTGCTTAAGATTAGGTCTATGTGTGAGTCCCTCACTGGGCTGGAGGTCAGGTGGGATATAAATGGTATTGTACTCTTGGAGTGTCACAGGGAGGGAAAGAGAAAAGAAATAAAAGAAGAGGTGAGAGGATGTGTATCAAGGAGAAAATTCCTGCTTTGATAACTGATGTACAAGGATGAGGCCAGAAATGTCACATAGGAGAGGGAAAAGGGATGTCCTTGGAACAGTTGGATCAGGTAACCTTGAAGGAACCAGCAAAGAAGAGGTTCCTGTCTTGGTGAAAAGAAACCAGATGATCTCAAAAGGCACGGTGGGACTTGGGACAGCTCCTTTTGTTTTCATAGCAGGTTTCCCTTCACTTCTTCCTTTCTTAAGGAAAAAAAAAGGCAGGAGGACTTCTGCTTTTGCTTAGGAGCTCCTGGAGCCCCATCACTGCTGCTCTGCAAAAGGCATCCCCCAACTCAAGGGCCAACCTCAAGGTCTCTGGAGAAGGTACCACATTGTCTGGTTGGAAACTCCCTGGCTGTTTAATTAATGCTTTGGTTTCCTATAAACTTATCAATAATTTTATTCACAAAGACCGAATGCCAAAAGAAAAATACTTTTGTGGGTCTGATCCAAAGTTCAGGTACAGTCAGTGAAAATATTCCTCAGGCACTCTCCATGTGGAGCCATATTTAGACCTGCCTTTCTGAAGCTTGCAGGAAAAGAAAAGTGCTCAATTTGTCTAGTTGCTCTTTAACAAATGGTTTTAGTGTTTTTAAAATTCTGCCTTTGGGATGTTCATGCATCACTGAACACCGTTAAAATAGAAGCTGACATTGGTATTCACAGCAATGCTAAGAAAACTGCCTTTCTTTATAGGAAGGAAAAAACCTAACCCTAAAAGGAACATTAAACACATAAATAACACGAAACATGCCTGTATCCACAATAATTTCAACGATTCATTTATTTGTTTTTAGTCCAGGGCTTTTAAGATAAAGATTCATCATATGAATTATTTTTTTAGGTAATGCACACCATAAACATTTTATTTTCCCCCTCCCTCAAGATCTGAGCCCTTTCCTTTTTTTTATTCCTGCGGAAAGCAAGATTTTTCCAAACTTTTCGTGAATAAGTGATGACGACGGGAAGTTCTCTAATCTCTTGCCATTTACAAGTGAGTCCACGTGGAGCTTTTGGATGGAAAGTTGCAGCAGGAGGTTCCAAGAGCTGCAGGGCTCTCTAACTCTGAGCTGGGCTGAGTGTATGGAGATGTATCCCAGGCAGTAAACCCCAGCTTTTCCAGAGTAAGCTCATTTTAAAGATGTGTGGATGTGGCACTTGGGGACACGGGTTAGGGGTGGACTTGGCAGTGCAGGACTCATGATCTCAAAGGTCTTTTCCAAACTAAATGATGCTCTGATTCTATTTTTTCACCCTCATCCTCACCCTCTAATGAGCCATGGCAGCCTTTTCTTGCCTGCACATTCCTTAGGACCTGTGTAGGCAGAACCCTGTGGGATAGGTAGGGAAGGATTTGGCTCCTGGAGAGCTGTCACAGGATCAGGGTGGCTCATTTTAGTCTGACCCTGGGGACCATGCTCTGATTTTGCCTTTTCCCACATCCAGAGGTGTTTGTTTGGAAGGAGTGTGAAATTTGCATTTCAGCAGCCCAGACTTCAGTCCCTGGATTAACTCCTCCTGCTCCTCCCTTCCAGAGAAGTTGTGTCATCTGGACAGGGGCTTAGGGCTGAGGAATGAGTCTGTCCATGACTTCTGGTGATTTAACAGGGTGGTTTATTCCATTAATACATTATGTTTAGGCATGGCCCTTGGGAGTCAATGGGAATATTTCCAGTTGGTTGCCATTAACTAAATATAAAAAGAACTTGCATCTTGAGAGGCATTTAACTGTGGAAACACTCCAGTACTCACAAGCTCCAGACCCTACAGATCATGGCCCTGGCTGGTAGGTGACTGTGACTTGTAGAACAGTCTCCTCCTCTCCCAGGGTTAAGGCCAAGCCTTGGAAGGACCAACTCAACCTCATTTTAGCAAGTACAGGGTCAGGAACAAACCCCTTCACCCTTGCTAAAGTTCCCTCACCAAACACACCAAGACATGAAACATGGCATTTCTTCCAAGGTTAAAACATTGCTCTCAAATTATCTATCTATCTATCTATCTATATAAATATGAGGTATGTTAGGGATATTAGACTTATGATGGTTTTCTCCAAATTCCACATGCTTCCTGCAAGGAGACTCCTGCTCCAAGTTTCCAGCTCTGTGGTGGTCACAGCTCTTCCTCATCTTGGTTTCTTAATTTTGTAAACTTTTCAGGACTGGAGCTCCTTTATCCATATGAGAATATTTTTTAAAAAATCTATATACAGTCCTTATACCACTGGGGAGATACAAAAAATGTCAGCTGGGTTCAGGTCTCAGATTTGCTGTAATAAAAATGATACAAGGGCAAAAATAATTAACGAATATTGAATGTCAAATATGGACTCAGTTCTAGAACATTTTGAGCATTTTTGCTTTGGAGCAAATAGTCTGCTTTGGCTAAAATGTGAAAGGCTTGCAGGATTTTTTTTGTTTCCAGAGAGAGGGTTGCTGCTATGTGGAAATACTGTCTCTTATGCCACATAGTAAAGTACATTTTTTTCCTCTTTTGCAAAAAAGTGGTGAGAAGCCAGCTTTCTTATTTATCCAACTTGTCATTCCACAGGGAAAGGACTGGAGATTTAGTAACATCTTAGAAAAAAGGATTGCCAATACAAATGCAATTGTTTCTTGCAAAGGCACATTAAGGAGACAACGTTCAGTGCTTCCAAAAACACAAAACAAAGCTGGATGTAAACTAATGTTGAAAGGAATTTGTGGTATGTAACAAGGAATGAGTGTATGCCTGCTGAAAGGACAGATCATTTAAGTTCAACGAGACTTATTTCTCTGCAAGTCAGATATTCCATGTAACATAATTCAGGAAGCCCCATGGGAGCAGCTGTAGGTGGGGAATGGACTCTTGGGTGATGTGTTTATTCACAGGCTCAACGGGAATCAAAGCTTTTCCAAATGCAGAGCTGTTTGCGTGCTTAAGACATCATCTAAAGTTGCCCAGCTGGGCTGGTGGGACACTCTATGTACAGCCAAGAAAACATGGATTGAATACTGGGACATTAACCCATAAACAAAGCAGGGATCCAGGAGTCCTGTGCATAGGACTTGGCAACTTCAGCTCTTTGATGATAGCAGGAGAGACACAACTCAGATCCTAGTTCAGCTACAGAATTTAACCACACCTCCACGTTCCCAACCCTGTAAAGTTCTGGCTAAATTACCCTAATTTTAGTGTAAACAGGACATGTTTCATATTTATGCAGGACTCTGGCTGGGGTTGCTGTCCTGAACCCGAGCCACAGCAGATGAACATCTCTGCTTCAGCCTTGTTTTTGTTTTGCTGGTTCTGCTTACAGCAAACAACCGTGTCTGAGAAGCCTGGGGTCCGTGGGATCAACTGTTTAATCAGCTGTAGCAAGAATGTGATTGTCTTTGTTGTTAACCACTCAGCTATGAAAAGCGTGAATAGTATATGTACATTTGGAAGCACCACACGAGTGGTTTTGTCCCTGCTTTGCTCCCTCCTACTGGTCAAATGCTCAAAATAAGTTAAATATTTTGGAAGTCAAGCGTTTGGCTGTTTTTTTTCTCCAAAGTCTGTGTTTTCAGTTCAAACAGATAATTGCATCTGTAATGGAGAGATGTTTTCCTCACTTGGCTCTGTTAACATCATAAAACACCTGCTAGGGCTGAGCTGCTTTTACCTCTGAAATGTTTGTTTTCTGTACTTTTTCTGCAATATAAATGTACAACTGTAACTACAAAAGTTTTGCCTTACCATTTTTTAACACCCCCCCATCCTTGGCACTGCAAAAAAATACTCATTTTTGCTAGGTTTCGTTGGATTTCTTTTTTTTTTAATCTTTTCCTTAGACCATAAACATTTTTCAGGCTTGCAAGAGAAAAGAGAAACCCAGCCAAATCAGATGTAACTGTTGAAGTGTCAGAAATGCAGATCTCCTGTTGCTGCTGTTTTGGTGTACATGGGATGGAGGATGAGGAGGTGGTTCCTCCTCCCAGGGCAGCAGTTTTGCATCCCTGCAAAGGGAAGATTGCACTGCCCTTCTCTGCCCATACAGCAGCTAGAGATGGCTCTTTCTGCATTTTAGGGGTGTCCAGCACACAGCTCACTGCCCACACTGAGCAGGTGGTCTGGGAGAGGTCACTGGTGGCCACCCAGCCCCGTGTTCTCCATAAACCACGGAGGAGCAAACTCTATCCTGGCTCCTCCTGGGCACTGCAGGGTGGCTGAAGCGAGCTGAAGACCAGCTCATGTGAGTGATTGCTTCACTCTGCTGAGTGGCTGGATGTTGCAAGACCAGCTCAAGGTTTCAGTTGTTTTCCTGGACACTGGAATGTGTCTCTGCTCCGAGTGTTGGCTCATTTCTCCCAGGAAGGAGAAGTGGCTGCTGGCTCTGGACGTCCCGAGCAGCTCCTGTGCACCCAGGGGAGCAGGGTGCAGGGGCAGCCCAGGGTACACACCCTCTCTGGCACACACAGCTAGGATGTTGCAATGCTCAGGTGGAGATTGCCAGGTTTTTAATGGAAAATTAATGGATGGCTGACCTCAAAGTGCTGGGAGCTACCTAAAGGCTTACATCACTCTGCCACCCACAAGCGTTTCTTGTGAACTTTTCCCGACTTTCTTTCCCGACCCCCTTGGCTGTCATCTCCTCTGGATTTGGACAGGCAGCAGCATTTGGGTTTGGTTTTAAACTCCTAGGAAAGGCATTTCTGAGGTGCTGCTGAGTGTGGAGACAGGAGAGGTTTCCCATGGTGCCAAGTGTGGCACAGACTCTGTTCCTGAGCTGAGCCCTGGCTGTTAGCGCTGGTATCAAGGAGCTGTTGATATCGAGGAGCTGTTGGGTGGGAGTGGGTCTATCTCCTTTCTCCTCACCACTGTCTCATCTGAATCTTCCTTGGCAGCAGTCAGAGAGGAGCAAACGAGAGGATCCTTTAAAATTTTCAGTGTCATCATTGCTGTGTCACGCTTTTGAAATGTCAGCCCAAGAAGTGAAGTGTCCCTGTTTTCTCTCTCACCCCCAGCAGCCCATTTTCTCTCTCTCATCTTCAATTTCAGGAAATAAAAAAGGTGAAAAAACCCCAGAAGTAATAAACATCTTGCTACATTGCATAACTCCTACCCTCAGTGCATTTTCCATGCTCCTGGGCCAGACAGGTTTTCCATTTTGACTTTATAGTTATGTCTCACTCTTTGCAGAGACAGCTCTATCACAAAAATCTCCATCTCTTGTTTTCTAAATCTGCAGCTGTTTATGTTTTTCCTGCTCCCAAATTGCTGGCCACGCCGGGGTGTCCCAAAGACACCAGCGGGAGAACAAGCGCTGGCCGTGAGGAGGTGGTGGGTGGTCTGCAGGGGAGATGTGCCTTAGCCCTCCACCTCTGCTGGGGCAAAAAATGTCCTGCAAGACCCAGAAATGAGTTTTCCTTTTGTGTGAAATCCCAGGTAAAATTGGAGCTCCCAGACTGGAGGTTTTGCCAAGAGCAGGGAGGCTGCTCCCTGCCCACCCGCGCCGCTGTGCCCATCACGAACACTCGGCTCTTTCCAACTGCCCAGGATTGACAGGCAAAAATCAGGTATTCTGGCTCTTTTTTCCTTCTCTTTAGCATACAGCAAACCTGAAAGGATCCATTTGCCTGCCTTCTCTGTGTGGTGGAGGGTGGCACAGAGGCAGTGAGGACAGAACCACGTCCGTGCTGCCTTGAAGCCGCCGCTGCTGTGCCGGAGTTTGCCTCTCCCTGCCCGCAGAACGTAACCTGAGCCTTCTCCATGAAACCTGCTCAGTTTAAAGTTTACACAAATCATCTCCTTACTTCCAGTTTTCCTTGGCTCTCGCAGGGTTTTGTTTGTT
This sequence comes from Notiomystis cincta, assembly GCA_013398075.1. NCBI lineage: Eukaryota > Metazoa > Chordata > Aves > Passeriformes > Notiomystidae > Notiomystis > Notiomystis cincta. Next base: position 195,568 of record VZRX01002189.1, read on the forward strand.
TTTTAGCCCTTTTCTCAGAGGTGGTTTCTCAGCACCCAGCTGCCCCCTAATTCCAGGGCAGAGGGAGCCTCCAGAGGTCAGGGTTCCCACCTGGGTTATACTCAGCAGCCTGCAGAGCCCTGGGGAAAGGAAAGGCCAGGGGATGTGAAGGAACTGGGAGATGCTGGCTTGGTTGTCCAAGCAAAAGGAAGATGGTGAGGATATTCCAGTCCTGCAGCATCCTAAAGGGACAGTGTCAGGAGGTCACCTAATGCCCAGGTATAGCTTTACAAGAAGGGAACATAAAGAGGAAAAGGATGGATTTCTGACAACCAGGACCATGTGATTCTGAGCTCTTAAGGAGGCACAGAAATCCTTCAGTTTTGTAGTGATTTTAGATGGATTCCTGGAAAATTATGAGGATAAGATTCGAGGATGCAGCTCCAATCTGAAATGTCCCTCTGCCTGGGGACCAGGCAGATTCACCTTTTCTGGGTTCTTTGCACTGTCAGGACCCTTTTGAGCTCTAATCCTCTCTCAGGGTGCCTGACTTTATATAGATGCACACCATAAAATAATCCTTGTCCTTCTTTTGTGGAGTTACTTTTCCTGCTACTCCACTCACACATTGTAATTTAAACCAATTTCTACTGCCTTAATATGTGCTGAAGATGACTTAATTTTATTTCTTTTTGTTTTTTCTCAACCCCCTGCTAATTCCTCCCCTCAATTTTCATCTCCCAAGGCTATAGCTAGAGCAGTTTTTGTCATGATTATCACTCATCATAATTAAGCCAGCTATCTCATGATGTCATAATAAGAAATCAACTCTCTTAAGCTATTTTGTAGACAACTCATCTCAATAATTCCCCTGGCCTCACCCCGACAATAACCTTATGTCTTTTTGGCCTGTTTATTTTAAATAGCATAATTGATTTTGTCATGATGGTAGCAGTGCTTTGAGTGCCAGAAACATATTCCCAGAGCAGCTGTGATGAAAAACACAGCAGCAAATTTCGCAAGTCATTATTAGTCATTTGCCAAAAATGAATGGCAGCTCAGGCTCAAAGTCTGTTACCCAGAGGATGCCCAGGGAGGAAACCTCTGTGTGCCAGGAGCTTTCTTCTTTCCACCAGGCAGGACAGGCTTTCACTCAGGGGGGTCAGAATGACTCATGTCCTGCCAGAAAAATGCTGGGACCCATTTCTTGGAAGAAACAGGAATGGAAGCAAAGCCTGAAGCACAATCACAGAATCACAGAATGAACCAGGTTGGAGAGGACCTCCAAGATCATCTAGTCCAGCCTATGACCCAAACTAACACCTCCTCATCAGCCTGAGTGCCACCTCCAGGCTTTTCTAAAACACCTCCAGGGTCGGTGACTCCACCACTCCTCTGGCAGATAATTCCATTTCCCAATCACTCTTTAAGTGAATAATTTCTTTCTAACATCTAACCTAAACTTCTCTTGGCTTAAGACAATGTCTGGCCTTGCTGTCAGCTCAGATACAGTGACCTGCCAGTGCCGAAGCTGTGCTTTTCTCCCTGATCCATTCCCTAAATGCAGTTACTGCACATTTGGGGGTTCCAAATCCACACTCCTGACTTGCAGTTTCTGAAATACTTTTCAAACCCCAGGAGGGAGATTTTCCCACCCCTTTACACTTCCCCATGTGATGCTCTGGCTGTGAGTCCCTCTCAGCTCCATCCTTTCCACGTCCTCTCTTCATTTTCCACCCCAGGCTCTGCAGCAGCCCTTTGCTGAGCACTGGGGAGAGGTGACAGGCTTGGAGCAACCCTCAGTGCCTCTTTTTTTTTAGTGCACCACAACACTTTTTCCCTCTCCATGTTTGTGGCTGGAAAACATCTGAGACTGTTTTCCTCATCGAAACTTCCAGCTGGGTTAATTGTGATGTTCTTATTTTTTGTCTCCTCTCCCCAGTCCCTAAGATGTTCCTCTGGTGCTTTTGCACCCCTTTTTACACACCTGATGAGACTCCCCTGATTTTGCCACATTAAAATATCCATGTGGGACAGGGAGGAGACCTTCCTCTTTAGCAGGGAGATAGATTTGAGAGCATTTTTTTGTGTTTCCTCATAGAAATTCCAACACCCTTGATCACAGCAGTCACTGAGCCCTTCAAACTGACTCCTCCAGCTCTACATCCTTTTTGATGTTGGAAGCCATGGTGTTACTGGGATGAGTCAGAGGTGATCACTCAGTTTAAAGCTCTTTGCCATGAGTTAGGAAACACTTTTGCAGTGCTTAACCACAAGCAGGGCAGAAACAGCAACTCCTGAGGAAGCCCATGCAGGAATCACTGGGCTCCACCAGGATAGCAGAATGATTTCTCCAATTTCCCCCCAGGAAATCTCCATCAAGAGCACAGTTCCTGGCAGCTTCCCTCTCTCCAACACCCTGCAGAGGTCATTGCCAAGGTCCAGTCTCGGTCAGACACTCACAGCATCACATCAGTCTCAGCACAAATCTGTCCTGGGCAGACTCTGACTGGTCCCTGATGAATCTCTTTTCTTTGCTTCAGCAGCACAGCAGTGGCTTGTGATTTATCAGATCTCCACACTGAGGCTCCTGCTGCTCTGCAGAAATCTTGCCAGAGAATCTGAACCACCTCATGTGATAATTTTAAGGGCTTTTGTGGTCTTGATTGGGGAATTTGTCTCTTCAGGTAATATTTCTTCCATCCCTGAAGGCCCTGTGTGAATTTCATGGACTTATTTGGCTCTTTAAGTCCTCCCTTACTGGAGAGAAAGTTCCTGTGAGCTCATGGATGGCTGTGCTCTGTCTGCCCTTCCATAGGAGCCTTCTTGTTCAGGCCTCTCCAAAATCTGCCTTTTATCCTCTGCCACTTTTGATTTGTTGGTGTTTCTTCTTCCACCAGTACTTTTCTCAAGCCTGGTTTTAAGTACAAGGGAGGTTTACATATATTACATTGTTTATAGCAGACATGTTCCCTTCAGTTTAGCTGGAAATGCTTCATCAGGGGTGGTCCTTGCCTCACTTCAAATCACCTTTAATCTCCCCCCAGCCAGGAATCACTGCCACTTTCCACTGAGTGCTGAGGAGCAGCTTGAGCCTGGCTTTGCTTGATGGCCAAGGGCCCAGGTAACCTGTCCTTCTGCAAATTCTCCTTCCAAAGGAAAAAAAAAAAATCTCCATTTCCAACTTGGGGGAAAAACAACAAAGTCCGCCCTCACCCAAAAAAAATAACCCCAACAAAACCCAACCAACCAACCAAACACAAAAACCAAACACCACCACCCCCCAGAAAAACCCAAAACAAAACAAATCATAAACAAACAAACAAGCAAACAANTCCAACTTGGGGGAAAAACAACAAAAGTCCGCCCTCACCCAAAAAAAATAACCCCAACAAAACCCAACCAACCAACCAAACACAAAAACCAAACACCACCACCCCCCAGAAAAACCCAAAACAAAACAAATCATAAACAAACAAACAAGCAAACAAACAAACAAACAAACAAACAAACAAACCCAAAAAACACAAAAAAAAAAAAACCAAGAAAAAACCACTGATGTCAGCAGGTCTGAGCAATTCCTCTGGGATGGATATTTGGCACTCTCCTGCCACTGAATCCATGGACAGCCTATTTTGATGAGCTCCAGTGGGACCTTGGATTTGGGCAATCTCCAGTAGATGATGAGCTGCTCACCAGAGCCCTTTCAAACCAGCTCAGCTCCAAAGAATTGTTTCACTTCCATCAGAAGTGTCCTCACCCCCTCCCCTTCTGTGTGGGATTTCTTCCTGCTGACGTTCTTTTTGCAGTGGACAGGGAGCTTAAAAAGATGGGAAAAAATTGTCTTCCTGTGATGCTGTCTTTAAATGTATACTCTGGGAACTGCCTTCTTGGCAGAAATGTGGACAAATCATATATTTCCTTGGAAATACATAAAAAATAGACAGCAATCACAAAGCTGTATTGTTACCAGTGAATGCTGTTTGGGGAAACCTTGTTTTTCTGTTTCTTTTCCATACATTTACTTGGGAGGGTTTTTTTGGCTGCTTTTCTCTTCCATAGGCAATAAAGTTCAAATTATTATAGGATTTGGAGCTTCACTTACAAAAAAAAAAGAGGTCAGAACTTGACAAAATGCCCACTAATGGAAGTGGAAAGTCTCCCACTGACTTTGAGAAAGATTTGGTCGTGTCAAAGGACATCCAAGAAATGTTTTATTTTATGATGCTTTCAGATTTCAGGAAATGGTGACTCTTTAAATCAGAAGAGTAGATGAATGCTGGCTCACACATTAGCACAATTTTTATCCTGCTCCAGCATCACTATTTGACTTTGGAATGGACACTGCTGAGGACAAAGCACTAATATGGAAATGTCCTATTTTTTGCCCCTGTTGTCATCATAAACTACCCAATATTCTTAAATTTTACTTTAAAACAGCATTTGGCCAATCAACCTGAAATTTGAAGAGAACTGATTTCAGAATGGGATTCTCCTTTGCATATCAAAAGGAGATATAACAAGATACAACATCCAAACAAATCTGGGCTGGGAACACAGTTAAAAATTTTAATGATAGAATAGAGTGGGTAGAGTACATCATGAAGATTTGAGTTATGGATGGAACATGTAGGATTCTTAATCACTAGAAGTCAAATTTTTGCTTTTCCTTCCAGGTGCTGAGCATTACTCAGAGGCACCACTGGGTAGGGAAAAATTCAGAACAAGGATCATTCTGGGTTGTGCAGAAGACCATCATTGCAGCCCTTCCCCCCCTTACAATCACAAAATTGCACAAAGTAGGCAATTATTGACAACATTCATTTCAAATCTCAGTTCTCATGCAGGTGACAGAAGATTTCATCTGCAGAAAAATGTTCTGGAAAACAGGGAAATTCTGCTGCAGCCTCTGGGAAGCAGCATGGTGTGGGAGATGGAAAGGGGTTGTAAGAAGTGGAATAAATGAGGTGTTTGGTGCAGGTAAAAATGAGGCTCTGCCTGTCTGGTGCTGCTCTGGTGACAGCCAAATTATCAGGATGCTCTAAGAAGGGGCATCCCAACGTGCTGATGAGGACATTTTGGGGTCTCAGGCTCTGTTAAACACCATGCCATTTTGAAGTAACAAAAACTGTGAAGCTGACACCAAGTAAAAGGAAAAAGAAGAAAGAAAAGGGGCCCATGTTTTGTGGTTGACAATAAATGAGCATCACATCTCTTTCCAAAGCAGAAACCTCTCCATTTTTGCTTCTGTCTCATTCAATTATGCTCAAAGAGCCACACTTCAGAACTGCAGGGACAAGGAGTCAGACCTTTACAATAAAAGCCATGAAGCTGAGGTTGGCAGTGCCAGCCCTTGCTTGCTGCAGTTCACGTTCTGGAGAGCAGCCAGGGTGAGATGTGAGGGCTGGGCTGGTGCTGGTAACCCCTGAGACACCTGGACATGTCCTGGGATGGCAGCTGTGGTCCCACCCATGGTCACTACCAGGCCTGTTCAGAGCATCTTAATAAAGACATTTCTGATGGCTGATTGATCAGGTTTTCCATTTCCTGTCTCAGACAGAAAATTTGGAAGAAACACTCCAGAAGAATGAACATTTTTCTTGAGCAAGACACAAACTCCCAGAGATTTTACATCTGAGGTGTTTAGACCTCTGAGGTTGGACACAGCGGACCCACATCTTGTTCTGGATCAGTGTGAATCTCCCTTCTTGAAGGTTTAGGATCCCCCAGATAACCTATACATAGGGTGCCCAGTTCATATCCTTCCTGGGACTGGGCTTGAAATTCTACTCTCTCTTCCAGGTTTATTAGTTAATGTCCAGACTTTTTATTATTTCCATGCTGTGGTTTGAGTTTGTTGTTGTGGGTTGGAGCTGTTGGAGATGCTGTTGGGAATCTTAGAGCAACAAAGCACAGGCTCAGTGCTGCCCAGGCTTTGACCAGCATTCCTCAGCCTCCTGCATGGCAGGCACGTCCCTAAGTCTACTCTTATTCTGATTTTTTCACCAGGATGGAAGGAAATCACACAGATGCCTCTGTTCCCACTTTTACTCCAGCTACATAAAATGCTGAGAGCCTCTCCCACTTTTGCTGATTTGTTTCAAAATGTATTGGAAGCTGAGGAGAGACAAACAGGATATAACAGGGATGGTGCTGAGCCCAGATGGGATTCTGAACTGAAAACATTCTTGGATAGGGAGATAGGTAAGGAAATATGCTAGAGCATTAATACAAAATAAATCTTCCTCTATTGTTTTTCTTTTCCAAGTAAAATTCTAACAGGCACTCATTTACAGTGTGGATATCTGCTGTGAAATGTTTGACATTCGGTTGGCTTCATGCTGTTAATTATTGGAGGCTCTCTGGAAGCCTCCCAAGGGATTTGGTGCAGAGCTGTGTGGCTCAGCACTTCCCCTGCAGGAGAGGTGGCATCTTCTCCTGTCACCTCTTTGTTGTGGTCCTGCTCCCAGGCTGGGTCATGTCCCCAGCCAGACCTGCTTGGAAAGTTCATCCCCATTCTTCATTTAGCCCTGTGCAGTAGGCACAGGATGTGCATCTTGTGGAGCAGGGATTGCAGCAGGGAGAGGGGTCAGCAGAAGGGACAGAGCTGCAGAGATCCACAGGTGGTTTAACTCAGAGCTGGGAGCACTGGAGTGGAGCAGCAGCAATCTGCCTTTCCCAGGAGCAGGGCTGGGGACCCTCCTCTGCTCAGCGCTCAGGCCTTGGGGTTTCTGACATCCAGGAGGTCGGATGTTGAGTGCCAGCACGGGCCAGTGCTCTGGAGAGCCTTTCTTTCACCAGGTTCAAGCTTGGAGCAAGCCACAGGCTGGTTTGTGTGTACACAAGAGCGGGGGAACCACAGCCAGTGGGAGCAGTGGAGCCGAAATCTTCAAGCTCTGCTTTGTTCCCCGCGAAGCCAGGGAGCGTTAGATCCTCCTGCTTACTGGGGAGGCAGGAAAGACAGGAATTTCAAAACTTCATTCCTTCAATTCGCCTTTCCCTCAAAAATGCTGCTCTTCCTTCAATTTCTTCTCTGGTCTCCAGCCTAAGCCAAGTTTTCATAACTCCTTTTCCCCCCACCCTCTGGTTTGAATTACTGCAGTGTCTATCAGTTTTAGCTGACGTTGTGAATAAACTCTCATAACGCAGAGAACATCTTGCTTTCTAAATCACTTAAGTGATAATCAAATTTAGCAGGATGATTTAGAGCCCAGGAAGTTTGGAGGGTGTGTTTATTTTACTAGACTTTTTTGTACACAGAAGTGACTGTCCTGCTAACTGTCCATATGAAGAACTTTAATTCAGAACTTCCCTTCACTACCCCATTTCCACTTTTACTGTCATCCCCTGTTTTGGAGGATGCTAAAAATCACAGCTTTTGTTGCTGGAGATGGACTATTGCTGAAAACTCCCCAGAGAGAAATGAGCTTTCATCCAAGTGTGGGCCAGACAGCCAATTATTTTTCCTTAATAAGAACAACTGCTTGATGCTGCATCATACTTGAAACTAATAGTAAGTTCAATAATAACAACAACAGCTGGTGGAAAGTGAAAGAATAGCAGGAAATAACTCCTCAGGCATCCTATAGTTAGCTTGTGGCCTTCATTGGCACAGGACATGGTGGTGATGACTGCTATTGTACAAACACCATGGCTCCTACTCAAGAAAAACTAATCCTTATCTGCCTGAAAACTCTCTGTGGGAGGTTCCTGGAAAAGTGCTAAGGTGGGAATGACAGACAATGACTCCCTGCCTTGCTGTGCAGGCAAGGTGACTGCTCACCACAGCTAGGAAACTCTGTCAGGGTTCCTTGGAGGCTTTCTGGGAAGCTTAGCTAGCCTAAAATAAATAACTTGGGAATTCCTGTTCCTGGAATCGTAATGCTTAATCTATCATAGAATCACAGAACACAGAACAGTTTGGGTTTGAAGGGGCCTTAAAAGATCATCTTGTTCCACCCCCTGCCATGGGCAGGGACACCTTCCACTATCCCAGGTTGCTCCAAGCCCTGTCCAACCTGGCCTTGGACACTGCCAGGGATCCAGGGGCAGCCACAGCTTCCCTGTGCACCTTGTGCCAGGGCCTCCCCACCCTCACAGGGAAGAATTTTTTCCTAATATCCCACCTAAATCTACCCTCTTTCAGTTTAAATCCAGGCTTCATTTCTCCTAAGCTCCCTCTATTCCCTGAAATCAGTGGTCAGTGCAATAGAAGGGGGTTTTGTGTACAGCAGTTGTCAGATTTCCATTGCAAAATCACTCCTGGGCTCTACCTGCCTCCAACCTGACTCTGCAGAAAAGCTTTTCCAGCCTTATTTTGGATCTTAATGGCTGTGAATTAAATTCTGTAGAGCCGTGGAAAAGCAGCCTGTGAGCTCCCAAGCAGTGTGAGGGCCGGCAGCCTGTCCCCAGTCTGACATTTCCATCCCTGCATTGACATATTCTGCCTCAGGCAGCTCTAATTAGAGCTAAGATTGTGTGAGGATCTGAGCAAATTTATTCAGTTATTCTGCATATCTTGACACCAGCAAGGTTTTCTCCAGAGTCTGCACATTAATTTTGACATTAAATTTCCTTTATAGGTTTCTAAGTTCATACTTCTAACGAACTTGGCCTGCACTTTTTCCACTGATGCCCACAATATGCTTCATTTTAAGACCGATGGAACAAGCTGAGATTTTCTAGTTGTTTTATTTCCAGAACACAGGCTGGAAATTACACAAGGAGCTAAAATATGCTTGAACCTCTTATCAGCACCATCAGATATCTATCACAGTGTTGCATAGGAAGGGCTGTCTGCACAACAACTGGGAAAAGGTGTGAGTCATCTCTTCTTACTCCATCTCTGTGAGGGGAACATCACACCACAGCTCATAAGATGTGATTGCACGTGAAAGGGAAGATTCCAGCTATCAAGGGCTATCACTGAGATTTTGCAATAGGAATGACCCGTGATTCACTTCTAATTTTGGAAGGTTTGGTGGTTGTTGGGGTGTTTTTTTTCCTGAATGAATGAAAAGCAGCAAGGAATGCACCCTGTGAGAGGCAGAGCTCTCTGCTGTGCAAAGGCATCAGCGCTGTTTGGACACATAAAGGGCAAAGGACTTGCCAAACAATTGTGTCCTGACACTTCACTATTGGCTGAAAATTGACATCCACACAGGGCTCCCTATCAGCTCAGCTGTCTCTTGTACTCGTTAGGTTGGCTCAGGAGCTGCTTTTGCTGCAGCCATGAGTGTGTGCATACCTCATGTGTGCCATTCCAGCTGTCTTGCTGCCATCAGCCACCGAGGTCATGTACATCTGATGGCCAGAGGGACAAATGAGCCTGAGAAAATCAATAAAAGCCCAACACAACAGCCCAGGAATCCTTCCAAGTGATGGGGATCTGCTGCAAACCCTACCTTTCCAAGCATTTGGTGCCATTTCAGAAAGCTCAGCCCTGGTGAGAACAAGTTCTTTACTAAGTAAATTGAAGCATTTTGTAATGATTGCTTCTGTGCTCTGGGCAGTTTCTTTGTGACAGAACAAAATTTCATCCCAGTACTCCTGTGCAGTGTCTTTCCCAAGAAATGAACAGCCAAGCTGTGTCCAGTGTGTGTGTCATGGGAACATGAGCAGGAAGGGACACTTAGAAGCGAGAACTACCCGAACCCTTGATCGTTAACGTGATTAGAGTGATTAATATTAACTACACGGAACTAAATGCAAAGTTTGGGAGGCTTGGGGTGAAAGCAAACAGTGCTGTTTCCCACGAACTCCTCTGCTCCCTGGCTGTGTTCTGCTCTTAACCGAAATGTTCACATTGTTTACTCCTTTCAAGACCTGGAGAGTCACGTTGACCAAATATTGGGTTTATAGTTATGATTAATCTTTTGTTCTTCTTGCCAAGGACAAACAAACCGTAATGATGGAGGCAGAAGTTCCGCTGAAGTCTTCAGGCACTCGGAATGAAGGACAGATGTTGGTCTAGAGGACACTGTGACTCAGCCATGCACATCTGTATTACCTTTGGAAATACCACAGGGTTTTTGAAGGAGGGCAGCTGGGTAGCTCTAACAGCTCTTTCTGGCTTTCAGATCCATGACTCCATGTATCCTCCCATTAAAAAAGCGCCTTTTCCTGAGGATTTTAAGAAGCTGGACATAAACTGCTGATTCCTGGATGGAGTAACTCCCTCCAGCCATCATGAGCTGTGAAATGCCTCTTTTACCAACATCATTACAGCTCTTATTCAAAGTCCACTGGACTCTGCAGCTCTTCACTGACCCTTGCTGGCCTTAGGCTGATGCATTTATACACAGAAAAAGCTGTCTTTAAATTTCTTTGAGGCTGGGTTTTGCTGCCACTCTACATATTGAACATGACTGAGATTTGGGTAATTGTTCCAATGGTGAAAAGCAGCAGAAATTGAGCTCAGCCGAACAATCGCTCTTGTCTGATGATCTGGGATTGATTAGGGCCCTTTGTGGATGCCTGAAAATCAGCTCACATCCTTTGCTATCGTGGGCAATCCGTGTAAAACACGTTTAGGGTCCCAGTGAGCCCTGCTCACGCCGAATCCGTGTTTATTTTTGGTCACAGGCTCGGCGGGAAGCGGCGCAAACGGAGCTGCCGGGAGCGAACGCGCGCGGGGAGGCTGCCAAGCACACGGTGCCAATCTGGGTAAGCCTCGTGTAAACACCGAGTCTAGACAAAATCATCTGGAGACAGAAGCCAGCTCTGATGTCAAAGGAGATCAGGTGTTGATAAAATTGCCTGAACAGGGCAGCCAGAGGGGCTTTGTGCTAAACTTGGACAGCGCTTAGTGGTGATGTTTTTGTTCAGGTTGAGTTAATGGAGTTTTTGACTTAATATTATTACTTCAGACTTCCTAACTCTGCATCCAGGATCTGGGTTAACAGAGCTGAAAAGAGATTTTCTTAGTCCTTAGGTGTCTTTCTGGACTGCAGAGTACTGAGCCCATCTCTGGGTGAGGCCTCAGTGCTGTATCCTGACATGTCCTCCCCGATGCCTCCAGGATGCTGCCTGGAGGGGACAGGTGTGTGATGCCAGGGACAGACCAACTCACCCGGACCCCAAATCTTCTTTCCATGTCTGCTGCCTCCCATAAACACAGTGGATCCCTGCACTGCAGCAGCTATTCCCAAACCAGTGCCATCACCTTCAGTTCTATGGATACTCTGGGGTATATCCTGTGGGGCTGCTGTGGGCAGTGGCTCAGAAACTACTCTGCTTGTCCATTGTATGGATTGTTCTCATTGCAGGAGTGGTTGATCAGATCCCAGTTTGTCTTGAGGCTGTCCTGCCAACATCTGCACACACTCTGTTCTTGAAGGCAAACTTTCAGCCTGATCTCTGGAACACTGCGACAAAGTTTCCCCAAACCAGAACAACAAACAAACTAACAAACAAAAGTTATTCATGGGAAGCGATTTAGAGTGCAGAACAATCTGTCTCTCACTAATCAGGTTAGGGGCATAATGAGCACCATGAAAGAGAAAGGCTGCTGTGTGGTTCCTGTGGTGGGCCAGATGTCCCACAGTCTGTGTCCTTGGCTGTCTCTGTTCCCAAGGCACTGTCCTGCTCTGGTCTGCTTCAGGACCAGCTCCAACCTCTCCCAGAAGATGATCTTTGCTTCCAGCTGGGCACATACTTGATCTGCTGGATGCTTCTCTCCTCTGGCCCCTCAGCCAGTGACTTATGAATGAACACTGGGACTGAACCATGGCATGGCTGCTCCTGGAGAGCTGCTCTGAGGAGCCCGTGGGGACACCACTGTCCTGACATTACCAGTGCAAGGGCCACCATCAGCTGTGGCCCCTCCCAGGCATGAGATGTGCAAAGGTGAGCTGTGCCTGTGCCCCCCTGCCCTCATTAGGGAAAGCTCTAGGGAAGATGCTCTTTCATATTTCCTCCAGCTGCCCCTAGAGGCACAGAAAAGCCCTGAAATGAGGGAAGTCATATAATCTACATTTTGGATTTGGCTGAAAAGCTTGTTAACCCCCCTCCCTTTTTCTTTTGGTGGGATTTCCTTTGTTTTACTGAACAGCTGCAGGCTGCAAGGTCCCAGAATTGTAATTTTGGCCACCATAAACTGTCACAGCATGTATTACATATCCAATAAAGCCTGACTATTGCGTCCTCTGGGCACACTTTAAAATAATTGCTTGTAAAAGCACATACTCATCTCAGCTGCACTCATCTGAGGGACCAGTGACAAAAAAGGTTCCCTGGCTTCCCAAAATGCAAGTTCTCCTTATTCTCCCTATAACTCTCATTGTCCCCAACCAAGGTTTTTCAGGGGACTCACAAAATATTTGTCTCTAGAGCTTCAGCCTTGCTCAAGGCTGCACGGAGGTGGCCCAACATGCAGCAGGAAAAGTGTCTTGGGGACAAGGAGGTGGCAGAGGAAAGAGAGTGGGATTGTCCAGTCTATCCTGTAGGAGATGAAGAACCAGGCCATAGCAAAAGCTGTTGGCTTGTCTGCAAGGCCATGATGTCACCCTGATGGCTGCCATCACTCTGGCGTTGTTCAAACATCAAAACTCCTGCATAACACCAAGGAAAAACAACTTCTCCAGCCAACAAACGGCCTACAAACCCCAGAGACTTTTCATTTCCTCCATCTCTTACATCCTCTGTGTGAGCAAGGAACCCAGAGCCCTTTCTTGGCTCTCCCACCTGGTCTCAGGGTGCCTATTAGAAATTAGTGATGAGTGAACATCCAGTGCTTTGCAGTATGGGGTCACTTGACTTTAAATAAGCATCCAAACGCTCACAGCTGAACCAGCCAAAGCTCATTTGTCTTGAAATTTTCTCACGCCATTTCAGGCACAATTTCTTCTGGCCACAGCTGGGAGTATCAGGAGAATAGTCTTCTTTGCTGTTTTTTGGCATGGTTGGCTCTAGTGCTAGCCAGAAGTGGAAGTTGGAAGAAAAATTATCTATCTATCTATCTATCTATCTATCTATCTATCTATCTATCTATCTATCTATCTATCTATCTATCTATCTATCTATCTATCTATCTACCTACCTACCTACCTACCTACCTACCTATTGTACTTTATCTCTGTGTGTGTGTGTCCAAAAACTTTAAACCCTCAGAACCCTAATGGAACCTTATTCAAAATTTGGCTGTGATTGGAAGGTGATTCTTCATTTCTAACCTAGCATATACAAACTTACTAGGAATCAGAATTTCAGTCCATTTGAAAGAAAAGAAGTCAAGATATCTGACTCTGTGTGTGTGTCCTCAATTTTATCCATTTACAGAAAGTTATGGGTGAAAGTTTATCTGCTGACAGCTCATTGTGAGAATTCCAGGTAGGAGCTTGCAATATTTACACAAGGTGTTTCATTGTGAGCCCTCAGAATGGGAAAGCATTAAAATCCAGAAATACACAGAGAGAGCTGCATAAAATTAATTCTCTTGCTTTCATTTCGGTACTTGCAAGGAATCTTTGCCAGTCCTCTTTCCATTCCAGAGCACAGCAACACCCATAAAAAAGCAAAAGAGTGTCTGCCCTGTGCAACATTTCTGCTTATTTATAACAGGAGGCTGGGGGAGAAAAAAGGTTGAATTTATTGCAGCTGGTGGGGGAATCTGGTTTTGTCCATTTTACCTGATTGTCGCTGAAACCACATGCACAATATGAGTGTAAAGGAACATACCTGTAAAGAATTTCTGCTGTGGAGTTTTCTGCTGGCTTTTCCTGAAGCCTGACCTTCAGCAATCGTGATTTTGCCTTGTTTTACAGAGATCTAATTGTTCCTAATTTCCTGTCCATAAATGGTACAAGGTGTGGAGTTGCACTTTTAATGTTAAATTTCAATCATTTGTCTGACTTAATAGATGTGAATGGCTCTTTCAAGCCTAAGTGCTTTCAGTTCATGTAGGGCATATTTATACTGAAAATCCATTTTGAGTGGGTAAAGCCATTATTCAGGAGGTAGGAAAATATTTCCTACCTGCAGCTGCTGAGCTCTGGGGGAGCTGTGGGAACAAGGCTGGGATCTTCTGATCTCCAGAAATCAACTCCATAGGATGAGTTTTTATTTCTCCCAGTGCAAATCACCACAGATTCCCACTTGCCACAGGCTCATCACAGTCACCTGTAGCTCAGCTTTGGGGTAATCCTGGTGGCACAGGGATAATGCCTCCTGTTGGTCCTTTGGCATCTTTCTCCTCTTCCCCAGGATTTCTATTGAATATAACTGTTTTTAATGGCTGAGTTTCTGTGGGAATCACAAACATTTCTGGCAGTAATCTGCTTTTTGCCACCAGTCTCTCTTGCTGTCACTGATAAGGGCTTCCTTAGCCGGGGGTGGGCTGGAAGGAAATTGGTGCATCCAATTTAGGGATTAAATTTTCAGGGATTAGCTCTTCTACCTCCTCCTCTTGCCTGCAGAGGCAGGTGAGGAAGCTCCATACATTCCTGCTGTGCCCATGGAGCTGCAGCTTGAGGTCCCTGAGCCACAGAGGGAGCAGCCAAGGACACTTCTGGCTCTGGGAAAGGAGTGCAAGGCTTGAAGTCTTTCTCAGACCCCCCATCTGAGAGTCTTCATCCCAAAAACACAGCAGCATTTCTGCTGGACCTTGACTTTGCTGGGTGTGCTGCAAGGAGTAGTGTTTCCACCAGTGAATGCTTCAAAGAGGCAACAAAATCCCAAGGAGAATTGCTTTTGAACTGAGATGATGCAATTAAGGATTGGCAAAACTGTTTCAACAGGATGCAGGAGAAATTATAAGAGAATTATTAATGATTTCTGATAAACCAGCTCAGGCAGAGCAGTTTGTGCACAGACAGTGAGTACTCAGCTTTGTTGTAGACATGAGTAACGTTTCAGTAAATTGCAATTTACTGACATTTTAAAATCAGCAGTCATTATCTTGTAGTGATTAATCCACAGATGAATTTAGGCCTATGTTGCTAAATACTATTTAGGAACAGATTAAAAAAAAAATAAATGACTCACCACATAATTTCCCAGCCAGTACGGATCCAGAGTAATTATTCCAGTTACAATGTCCTTGTGCTTGGTATTTTTCATTCAGTTTTACATATTATTGTGAAAGGATGTTAAATTTTGTCTGAGTATTTTCTCTCTTTCTAAAGCACTCAGTTGCACCCGAAAATCTATTTGTTTCTGAATATATGGGGCAATTCTTTTATTTGATGTGCATGATATTGCTTTTTGAGTATTTAATCTCTGAGAAGTGACTGCTTTTGCTATGAAAAAAGATGTGTATCAGAACTTCTCCTTAGCATAGAGTGTGCTTTAATATAATTCAACTCATAGCTAATCCCCTCCTGCACAGATAACATTTCATACTCAAATTTTGCTCTTTGAGCTTTCCAGCCTTTCAATTGCAGCTCTGGATCCAGATCAGGTTTCCTCACTTAAATAGCTCCCCTGTCTGTTTTGTATAACTCCCAGTGGTTTACAGGGTATCTTGGTTTCAAAATCTGTTTCCCTGCTCTGCTGGGACCACATATGTCTCTGTTGTGTTTAACTATCCCCTGCAACCTGTTAATACAGCATAATGGCTTTGCAAAGATAAAAACCTTACCAACAAAATAATACTTCTTTCATTACAAAATGGAGGCTGGGGAAAAAAAAAAGAAGTAGAGTCTTGAAATGAAAAATATTTGAAGAGAAGAAATATCTAGGTCACAGCTTTTCTCAATTTTTGTAATTTAATGCAGCCTGGAATAATTGCTGCATGCATTCTTTTGAAATCAAGTCCTATAATGCACTTATTGCCCAATCTCTATTTTCAGATGTTGCTGGTAACATACAATGTTCTGTTTTCCAAATAACTACATCATAAAAATGCTAGAAAAGTAAGTTGAATGGGAGTTTATCCAAATATTGAAAAGAAATGTAGCCATCCACATCAGCCTGAGAGTTGGTGGGTTCTCTGTGGGAAATTGACTCCACTTCTGAAGATGCCACGGCCACAAAGTCCCAAACTCTGGAGAAATCAATACTTCAGTGACGGAGAAGTAAAAAGGAGGAAGTGAAAGACTTATGGCTCCAGTCTCAGGTAATCTTAGGGAAATGTGAGGAAATTAAATAGAGCAAGATGATGCACAGTCTTTCTGTGTTTCCCTTCAGAGAAAACTGGACTCATGCATGAGGTCCTCCTCAAGATTGTGCCCTTTTCCTCTGATATTTTAAGATCACTCTAAAGCAACTTAAAAACATCAGGAGGAGGTAAAAAGGTTAAAGGCTTTGTGTACAATCCCTGGAATTACCTAGCAGTTCCAGCTTTGCATCACAAAAAAAAAAAAAGGACTGGGAAACCAGTTTTGTGAGGTTTGTATTGCTCAGGAATGCAGGGAGGGGAGATTCTGGACAGACAACAGCAGAAAAGCAACTGCACCTTCACTTGTCAGTCTCAGAAAATAAAAGGTGGGCATATAATACCTTTGGCTTGACACAAAATAGGTTTTAACTTCCCTCTAGCCTCACATTTTTCTGCACCCCACTTCAAGTGCCACCAGGTCAGGGGAAATATGGAAGATAAAGACTGAACAAAAGTATCTCCTTATCTGCTGAGAGAGAAAATATTGGCATGTTTTCAGATCAGGCCTAAGTGTTTGAAAAGCCAGCCTGTTACACAGAAAGATTGTTTTCCACTCCACAGCAAAATATGAAGCTCTTGAAAAATCTCAACATGTTTCATGAATAATTGTTGGCTCTAAGTATGAAGTGGAGCTGACAAGGTGGTGTTAGGAGCTCTCTGGAATTTCTGGGCACGTGCCCTCTGAAATTAGCAGATTTAACCTCTCTCTGCTTCTGTTGTGTCTGAGGAGAAGCAGTTTTCAAACAGGAAAAGGAGGAAATCTTCAACTGCCTTCACAAAGAGTTCCTTACCCTTCTTCTCCAGCCCAGCTCTTCAGCACAGTCAAGACCTGTGCTGGGTTTTAGGTGGGGTTTGGAATTTAGATCTGGGCCATCTGTGTGGTTGGTCAGCCTGATGTGCTGCCCACAGAGCTCAACATCCTCTGAAAACAGCTCAGGAACATCCACCCCCTGTTACTCATTGCCAGATTTCTTGTCTTGCAGTGGAAATTTTTCCTGTGGATAATTCCCATCTGCCCAGCTAAGTTGCTGTGGCATTTTTAACAGCAGAAAGCATTGGCCTTTTTTATTTTTCCCCCCATTTCCTATCATTGATTTAATGCAGAGATCTGACTGGCCCTGCAAAAGAAAACTTAAATCAGAAAACATTTAACTGAGATTTTTCCTATCAATTCAAGTAGATGCCTCTCTTTTTACTCTTGCAGGACTAGGGGTTAACCAGTTGAGCTCAATAATTACTGATACAACAACCAAGCTGGTTTAAGTGGCTTTTTGGCCATTTTTTTAATTACACCACATAGATGGTGCAGATTTTAAAATACTTTTGCCCTATTCAAATTTAATTATAGAGTTTGGGGTTTGTTTTGGGTTGGTTTTTTGTTTGAGAAGTCATCACTGTGTCCATAATCACAAAATTGTCTGGATTGCCCTTTCCAGGGTGTTAAGCCTTAGTTTTTATTCTTTATGCTGATGGTGGTAATTGGATTGCACCGAGGGCTTTTTTGGGTTGGTTTAGTGGGATTTTTTTCCCCTATTCACATGATTAGTCATAATGACCATAAACAGCCCTATTTCCATCTGAATCAGTGGAGACACTCTGACTAATGTAGGAGTCCTCATACAGCAGAAGCTGAAATTTCTTTGTTTTCTGATGTTGAATGTTCGTCTTTGTATTCACCATACCTGCTGTGGTAGTGTTCCAGATATGCACAACACACTCTGCCCCCCAAAAAGTCTCTTCATGAGATACAAACAGCACCAACCAAATCATTCATCCACTGAATAATCCTTTTTTTTTACTTCTTTTCCTCATCTGGAATAATCAAAGGACATCATTGCCCTTCTTAACCTGTACAAAACTTCCTTCACAAATAATTGTTCACCTGCTAATTTATCTTATCAATATCCAAATACCATCTGAGGTTTCAGTTTTGTTTTTACTAGCCATAAGATTTACAGGAGAATGTAATACAGCTTCACCCCGTGATCAAAGGAACACACCAGTTAGTGCCAAGTTTCCAATATAAATGCTTGTGTTATAAAAATATCTTTCCATTAATTTGTTGCTTCTGTAATTGTTCTTGTCAGTAAATGTGTTCATTACTGGAAAGAGAAACTTTAAAAGAACATAAGACCAGTTACAGTGCGTTCAATAAGGCATTAAAATGAGTATTCCTGGGAACCTGTTTTGTGGTATTTTCCCAGCAGTACATCTTCCAATGGACAGCTCTACAGTAAGCTCAGGGAGAGAAGGAACCTAGGTCATTTTCCATGGAAATCCTTGTTCATTTAGCCCAGAGACTAAGGACAGTGTTTGGCAAGACATAATTCAATAACAACATCTTCCCTTCCTGGAAATGTAACTCAGTTGCTTGGTTTATCTGAGAAACCTTGTCTGAGTTTGTGAGCACAGAAATCAGCAACTGGTTAAGAGGAGGATTTGGAGCAATTTTGTTTGAGAATGTGGCCCTTTTCAAAGCAAAGCTCAGCTATCTGTGTTCTTTGGGTAACCTGAGATGAGTGATTATTTGAGAGAGCCTAAATGTACATCCATTCTTGGTGGCAAGCCTTGTATTTTCATATCCATTTCTCAGATGAAAAAGAAATATGAGACAAATTGCCCTTTCCCTCCTTGTTTGCAGAGGAAAGTCAACAGGGCAAAGAGAGCTCAGGTGTTTTATTGGAGAGACCACAGCTTAGCTGCTGGGCCATGGTATCCCTTCACCTTCCTGAGACAGAAAAGTACCTTCTCTCCTCTCACCATCACCTGATGTCCACCAGTCTCCTTCAGCAACAGGAAATGCAATTTAACTTTGTTCCATGCTGAAACAAAGGTGCTGGAATCAAGAAATCATCACCAGTTGGCCCTCCAAGAAGCAATTAAATGGAACCTTACAACTGGACTAGAAGGCCATGATTCCACCTTAAATTTCTCTGATTTAGACCCATTTGAAGTGAAAGGCATTGAAGAACTGCAGGAATAGAACAAAGGAACTTATTTAAAGTAAAATGACATCTGAGACAATGAGAGGCTTCATCCTACTTTAGGGTCATAAATTTAAAGTGTGGCTACGGATTCATGCATTACATCAGTTCAGCAATCAGGGGCCAATACATCTTCTGTCACCTGTGTAATCACACACACAAGTTATAGCAGCACTCAAAAACGAGCAGGACTTACTGCTCTGCTGCATTTTATTCCTATTAAATCTCAGACTTTGTTCTTTTTGCCATATTTTATGCTATCACCTCAGTCATCAGGAAGAGATGCCACTCTGCCCTTGTATGGCTTTCTGTGGTTTAAAGAAAGGGGGGAAATTTCTTCCAGCAAAATTTGGAGTGATGAGGCAGAATGCTCTCCCCAGAACACAGCCTTAAACTGTGTGAATCCTTGGAGTGAGTAAAGGGAAACAGGAACCTAAAGGACCTCAACCACTTCCTCTGCACCTTAAATTCATCTGTTTCTCCCCATTGATTCAAGAGGGACACCATGAACCTCTCACCATGTTCAAGTCCTGTGTATTGTTAAGGAGCAGGGAAGTGGATCCATTGACAAAGATCTTGTTCATCACATCTGCCAGTTTTACCTGTGTTTCCTTCACATATTTAATTTTCTGGGTCATAGTGGGTTAAAGGGAAAGCCCCACACTGCTAGAGCTGCAGGTTAGTGCTCTGACATTTGGAAAGGTTTTGCTTTCTTGTTGGGTCATTCTGCAGAAATAACATCATTGTTTGCTGGGAAACAAAGCAAAACATCTGTTTTCCTCCTCACACCAGCAACTCCATTTGTCAAACCCTGCTAAGGCTACTGAAGCAGGAGACCATCAAAACAGGAGAACCACTGTGATGTCTGAGGGGAATTCACAACTCTGCTCTACCTGGGAAGAACATGAGTCACAGAGAATTTGGCAAGTACAGAGATGCCGGGGAATGTGTCTTGCAAAAGGCAGCACAGGGATGTCAAAGGGAGCAGATGGATTGCGTTGGGCTTTGCAGGCTGGAGGATGTTCTGCTGTCTCCCAGAGCAGAGCAGAGCAGAGCAGAGCAGAGCAGTTGCTCTGGAATATGTCTCACATCACACTTTCTGCTGATGGAGTGGTCACTGTGCAGGAAGCAGCTGAACCCTTTCCAGCTCTTTCCAGCAGCCAAGAAGGAGCATCCTGGTGGTGTCATCCTTGGAGATGGTGTGTCTGAGGACAAGTCAAGGTGCTGCACAAGTGCACAAGGGAGTGTCAGATGAATGGTAGCAATGAGGGGCAATTCAGGGACAGAGATCCAATGGAAGTGTAGGAGATCCATCTTTTTTTTTTTAGTGAGGGAATTACTATTTTTTTATTGCACATTTCTGAGAGAGGGAACTGCGTGGGACTCTAAGCAAAGCAGATGCCAGCTGCTCCATGGGGATGTGTTTTGGTTAAAACTTGGATGCAGTGCATTGGCTCTGGAATTCTTTGCCATCAATCCCAAGATAAATGGGCTCAGGCCCTCCCCAGCATGGTGCTGCTGGGTTCACTGGGCCATCACTGCACTGCCCACACAAAGGTGTTTGGATGCTCAACACCTGCCAGAAGAATTTCACCTCATCCCCTTTCTTAAGAGAGAAATGTCGTGCCCCCAAAACCACGTGGGAAGATCACAACCAGATTTTCACATTGCCACGCGTTCTGTTTACAAATTGTGACCAAACTCTGGGGCCAAATCACAAGCCCTGATTAGAAGGGAAGGGCTGAAGGGATGAGGTGCAGTGTGGATGAGCTGGAACCACTATGCTGTGTCTCAGCTAATTGGCACAGGACTCACTAATGTGGGTCGTTTGGTACATAAAAGCTTGTAATTGTGTGAGTCTTTCCACTCACTCCCAGTTCTGCTGATGAAAACGCCCAGATGTGAGGGTGAAAGGTTGTGTGAGACTCAGGATGTCGCCAGCTCCTCTTAAAAAGCCTCCCTGGGCTGCTCAAACGTCATTTTAATAATAGTAGTAGCTGTATTAATTTATTGTAAATTGAAAAGGAGAGGTAAAGAGAAAGAAAGCTGTGTCAAGATCCTCCAGGAAGACACAAAAAAATCGAAGGGAGCCTCTTCTTCTTTTCCAAATTGAAAAGCCCCTCTGGGGGAGGTGAGGGCTGTGCATTTCTGCCACCCCACCCTGCCTTCTCCATACCAATTTGCACAGGGAGAGTTTCCTCAAGCAGCTGGGCTTGCTCTTCCCACACACCATCCCCCTTGGATGCACTGCATGGGCATTTGAACAACTACCCAGCCATAAAATAAGCATAAATGTTTTCTCAGGGAGGAGATGAGGACTGTGTTTTCAATCTGTTCCAAGATTTCCCTAAAATAAGGGCTCCGTGTCCATGGACAATAATTGTATTAGCACACCAGGAAGTTAAAATAAAAAAAGGGCTAAAAAGGGACTATGTTGGTCACCTACTGCTGGGTTTGTCCCTTTCTGGACACACTTGATTGGATTTTTTATTGGTTTGTAGACAACCTGAATCTTACAGAGAAGGACTGAAGTACTGACATATGGTTAGACAGTAAAACATCCAAAAACCTTTCCAAGCATTAGCTGAACGTAATCCAAAATTCCATTAAAATGCTCACTGAAATAATGTGGAAAAAGAGGAGGGATTTTAAAAATTATTTTAGCCATTTATATGGGATTTTGTGTGTCTTGGTGTCTTCGTGACTCTCGGTTCAAATTCCTCAAGTTCACACACCTCACACAAAGTGCTGCGTTTGACTTGGTGCCACAACTGAGGTCCATTTAGGGGAGTTTAATCTCATGGACCCTAAAATCTAACACCTCCAAATTAACACCAATTGTGGTTAGCTTCTTCTTGTGCACTCTCTAGATATTCATTTCTGGCTGTGTGCAACTGCTGACAGGAAGAACGTGTTGGAAAGATTTAACTCGAACCTCACGCGAGCAGATGATGTTCCAGAATATTGGTGCTTTGACAGGGCTCTGGGTGCTGGAATGGAGACAATTTGGAGAAGTGTTTCTGGTGTTTTCATTCCTCAAACACAGTCCCCTGGTGATTTGCTTCGTAAAAACCTGCCCTGCTTCCCCAAATCCAAATTAAAAATGTCCAGAGGGCTCATTCTTTGTCCTAAGCACCTTGATGGGGAGAGTACAGAATATTCCACCCTGGGTTGTGATGAGTCATCTGGGACATGGCTTGGGCCAGGGACCTCCAAGAAATCCTTCTTTGGGGAGCTGGAGTTCAGTGCACACCATTATTTTATTTCAGTGAGGTTCTATACCATTTTCCCTTATTTTTCCAAAATGCACAGCTCAGGCAACAGCAGAAAGAACAAAAGGAGCAGCAGATGATCCTGCTGAGCCCTGAGGGTTGGAGCTCTCTGCAGTCAAGGTGGGCTATGAATGTCCACTGCAGTCACACAGGGCTCCACACCTGAAAGATGAGGAGACGTGGCTGCATCTGTGACTGATTTGTGAGTGCCCCCAAAAGGAAATTGAATTGCAGAAAGGTTTTGCACTCTGGCTGTGTTTTTGTTTCAAGCTGGTGAGATTTTCCTGGAGGTTCACTACCCAGCTCTGAATGTGTGGTTTCAATATTTTGACATCACTAGTTAAGGAAAGACTGAAAAATTGTTTTGTGTTATCCTATTAATCCTAAAATGGGGCATTTATCTGGAAAATAACACCACATCCATCTTCTATGTTATTGGAAATTTACTGGAGTTTTGTCTGAGAAAAAAATTTGCTAAAATATTCTTTTGAGGTGATAAATTAGTCAGGCAACTTCCAGATAGTTTCACCTGCAAACCAGGGAGGAAGTGGAATAACTTGCATATATTATATTTGCCTTGTTTAAATAGATTTTTTTCCCTGTTCTATTTGGATCTTTATTTTTTCCCCTGAACAAACAACCCCAACTCTTTTCCAAAGGCTAAGAAAATAACAATCCAAATGTGAAAATTAAACAGAATCATTAATTTGCAGTCATACAAAGCAGATTAGTCAATCTGAAATGAACTTTTCTTTCTTATTTGTCTGGTTTGTCAGCCAAATTATAAAAAAAAATCCATTCTTTGCACAACCCTAAATATTATGTTTCAAAAATAGTCCAAAGGGATACATTCACACAGAAACTGATTCTCTTTCATTTTTTTAAGTCATCCAATAGAGCAGGGGGAAAAAAAAAACAGAGAACAGAAGCTCCTCCAAGTTTCCTTCTGCTGCTCCTCTTAAAACAGGGAAAACACATTTCTGACCACATTACATGTTTAAGTTGGATACCATGGAATACAAGGCTCCTGCTGAAATGCAAAACGCCACCCGACCCAAGTTAAAAGCTGGGCAACCAGCCATGATTATTTGCAAAATAAAATTAATCTGAAAGTTGTAATAAACAAAAATGCAGTGGTAAATGGGAGCATCCTCCTGGCTGTAAACACCCTCCAATGGTGGTCCCTGCCTCATTTATCATAAGATTTACTCTCCCTTTGTGACACAGATGGAATTTGGGTGCATGAGGACTTTGGCTGGGGATGCAGGGCTGTCCTGCCTTTCCTTCCTTAATCCTCCCTGCTGTGTTTTGGTTTGGGCAGCACTTGAAGGCAACATCTTGGTTTTCAAGGAGTGCACCAGGATCCATGTCTGGGTAGAAGGAGGACAAATAAAGGCCCTGCTGTTGGAAAGGAGCAATGATTTCTCTGAGGGCTTTGCTGTAGCTCCTTCATCTTCCCCTCTCTGGGAGGATCTTTCCCAGTGGGATGGCCTTTCCCAGTGTGATATTCCATGGCAGCAAACCTGGCCTCCTTCCTCCACACATCCACTTAAAAATGAAGCTGTGGGGGAGAACGTGTCCCTGGTGTCTCTTAATGCTTTTTGGGTTTTTTTAGACCTTTTACTAAATGTTGTGTTTTAATTCTTTAGTTTCTACTTTCTGGGGCTGTGTTCCAGTTCATTTGGATGTGTGAATTCAGGATTTTCTGTATTCCTCACTCTTTTACCTCATTGGGACCTTCTTGCCAAGCCAGCAGTGGATTCTGAGTGCTTGAAGTACCTAATTGCCTTCACACTCTCTGGTTAAAGCATGTGGCAGTGGGTGAATTTGCCAGATTCCCATATCTACCAACAATTTAACCAGCAGAAGACCTGGGAGTGCACAAGGAGTGCAGGAACAGAGATTTTTCTGCTTCTCCCCTCCCAAATCTCCATCCACTATGAGATCTATGGAACACGTCCGTGAAAAAAAATCCACATTAAAAAAAATCAGCAAATATTTGTGTTTCCTTCAATGCCCAAGGGCTGGGCATTCCCAAACTTCACCCCCTGAGAATGGTTTCGACAACAGCAAGGTCCTTGGACCACCAAAACTCGTGTGATTCTGACCAGCTTTTAAGACTGAGAGGATCTAAGGGAGTAAAGCAGCACCACACAAGATTCCCTGGATGCCTCCACAGCAGCCAGCATGACTAAAGCTGGCCCAGCTCCTTCCCAGGCACTGGTCCCTGAGGTGTGTGAGCTGCACCACCCCAAACCCCCTCAAAACTGGTCTTGCAAAAACCTTCCCGGTTTGAACTCGCCCACGGTTCCAGCAGCGGTTTTTGCTGTAACCAGAGAGGCTTTCAAACTTTTTTTTGGCTGAAGCAGCTCGCCAAAATTCTGGGCTTAGCACTTCTTGTTTTCCCTCCCCACTCCCTTCTCTCCCTGTTTGGCTGGTGGGAAGAGGAATGCCTCCCTGGAATCAGAGCTGGGGGTGGTGTGGGCCGCTCCTTCCAGGAGAAGCCGTGAAGTCCCGCTTCCCTCCGCACACCGGGAATCAAAGAGCCGGAAAGGCTCCTCTGCTTCGAGGAGCCAAGTGCTGTTCCCAACCAGCTCTTGGCCCCAAAAGCTTCCCTTTGGAGCTTCTCAGTTCCTGTGCTTATTCTGGCCTCGTCCTCCGCTGCTGCTGCTGCTGCTTCCAAGCTGCGGGCACGCTCCAGGCGCTCTTCCCAGTGCCACGTCCACCAGGAACTCATCCGTGATGGGATGGAGCTCAGGGTCCTGCCAGAGGAGGTCACCTCAGACCAACCCTTCCTCAGTGCTGAGGTAGCCATTTCCCACCACAGGGATTTACCCTGTGGCTGTCAACAAGGAAAATCATCCATGCAGCGCTGCTGGAGGTCTGCAGGATCTCGGGATGAGCAGGACCTGGTGTGTCCCAACTCCTGGTGCCAGCTCCTGGATTGGCAGCCAGGATGGGGGATTGGTATTTAGGGGTCAGACATGGCATATAATGCACCAAAGCAGTCACAGCACTGAGATTTGGGTAGGACTTGTTTTGTTGTGATGGGTGAACCACGTGAGTTTCACTTGGAGCTTCCTCTCTGAAGAAAATAGACCCAACATAATTCCATGTATATATGGCTGCTTTAATAAATATACTTATGTGTGCTGTAAAAATAGAATATTTTCCTGGCCCTAAGGGTATGGATTTGTCTGCAAGCATTGCTGTAACACGAAATTTCAAAATCCTTTGCTGCAGTGGAAAAGACAAGATTTTAAGTATTCAATTGAAAAGAAATAAAGAAAAACAGTTGCTGGAGTTGTCTGCAGTACAAAACTTTGCAACTGTTATTATTCACATCATCAACAAACAGTCTAAAAGAAGTGGTGTGCAGGGGTGTGGGAAAAGAGCTTTGTGGTTTTCTGTTTCAGCTCTGCCTGTGAATCACTTTGCAGTCTTGGGCAAGTGGCTTAACCTTGTGGGGGCTCCATGTGGGCAGCTCTGCAGTGCTGAACAGCATTTAGGGGACCTCGTTTAAGGGAGTGTTTGGAACAGCCATGAGACATGAGAAGAGGCAGAGTCCCTGAAGAAGGATGGCATGGCTTTATCCCCCCAGAAATCCAGATGTCTCAGATGAAAAGGGTGGTTTTGCTATGTATGGATGGATTTTAGTTCCTTAGAGGCAAACAAAGCAGCATCTTCCAGACAGGGACCGAGATATTGACATCCTCATCAGGCAGACTCCCACCTAAGCCAAGTATGGTTTTGCCTGAGCTAGAAATTGGCTCTTTGTGAATTATCCAACACAATCCATTGACTCTTTAACCCATAAATTGTCAAACTCAATTATTTCCAGCTAAGCAGATAGCTGAAAATAAATAATCTGTAAGATAAGGTACTCTGGCTTTAGTTTTAAGTCAGATTCAAGTTTGCTCAACATGAACGTTATAGTAACATAAATAACAAGAGAAAAAATCACCCCCAAATCCAAAAATCGTTTTTCTGCAAAAACATAGAGGATCAATTTCTCTAGTTTAGAATTACCAAACTTGGCAGTATTTCACATTTGAAATATAATGATGTCATCTGGTTGGCCTCTTCCCATCACAAACAGTAAATCTTAAAATCTGGAGAGATCTTTTATTTGGTTATTCATATTGTACTGCATCAAGGGGTTACAACACATGTGCCTGGGCTTATTAAAATCATCTGGTAGAGGAGAAGTTATTATTTAAAGGCACAGTACTTGAGCCTGTGCTGCTTTTCTTGGAGGCTGTTCTGATGTCAGCTGCACGTCCAGTTGTGCGTTCACGGCCACGTGTGTGACATCGAGAGGTCCCTTAGTTTGGAGTGGCCTTTGTAGTGTTTGGAAAGAGACACTTTATCCCATGGACTTGCATCCATCACCCAAAAGTCTGGGAGTGCACAATGCCTTGCTCCTTTGGGAAGGACTTCCACCACCATGGTCAATCTCCCAGTTTGCTTTCAGATGGGAAGTTCCTGCTGTCTGGTGATGAAATCCACATGAACCTTCCCATTTTGGCAAACTTGTGCAGCCAAATATCTTGCTCCTAGGGACAGTTTCATTGCATTTACTCTGCTGCAAGGCACAAACAGCAGGCTGGACTTCTTCAAGTCCTGTGGTGCCTTCC
This sequence comes from Notiomystis cincta, assembly GCA_013398075.1. Lineage (NCBI taxonomy): Eukaryota > Metazoa > Chordata > Aves > Passeriformes > Notiomystidae > Notiomystis > Notiomystis cincta. Next base: position 222,536 of record VZRX01002189.1, read on the forward strand.
ACTGGGCTGTTCCTTTCCCCAAATTTCCGAAGGCTTCTTTTTCCTGCTTGTTTTTATTTACGTTTCTGAGGTCTACGTTGTTTGGCGCTCGGTTTGGGCTGCTGGCTGCTTTTCTTGGAAAAAAATGTGGTGGAGCCAGCTCAGGATGTCCTCACAACATTATTTCGTGGAATTTTCCCTCACTGGAGATCACTCTGTGTTTCTCCAAGGCTTGGAGCCAGCCCAGCAGTACCAAGCAACCTGGATTTTTTACAGTCAGTGGATCCCTGGACACGGATCCATGCAGGACCTAATTATGCCTCTGCATAGTTTTTTTTCTCTGTTTACACAATATCCCTGCGTGTGTGTTTGTGCCAGAAAATCCTGCCCTGGTTCCCCCCTAAATCCCTCTTTGTTGGCTTCTTCCTCCAACCTGTGTGGTTAAAGGTTTCACTGGTTTCTTGAATTCTCCTCACAGTAGAGAGGAAAAGCCCTTTTTGCCACTCAGGTAGGAAAGTTTCCTGCTGGACTGAAACTTTGCCGAACACTTTTCCTGCAAGAGCAAAGAAAAGAAACCACCATGATTTTTTTTTTCCTTATATTTGGAGAAGAAACATTGTCTAACACCTGAAAAATTAAGATAAATCTGTTTGGGAACATTCTTTTCCTTCTTTCTCTGCAAGTATTCAGCAAGATGTGGCAATAGGAAACACCCAGCTGTAGCTTTGAAACGAGCAGATGATTCCCCACGTGGAAAGCCACCACAAAAGCCACATTTCTGTGTCAGGGATGGGTAACTTCAGTGGACATGAACAGCTTGAGGTGTCAGGGATGTGATTGTAAGATCTGCCAGCAGAAGTCTTACTCTGCCCATTCCCTCTCCTTCATCACAGCAACCTGATTTTCAGTGCAGCTGTTGCTGCCTGCAGTAGTGTTTATCAAGTAGTTCTCTGAATCCATTTTCACCGTGGAAAAGCTTCCTACATCCTCCACACTCATGTATATAATTTTTGTCCATTTATCTGTATAAACAGAGTGATAAAAGGCAGATCCCTCTGCTTTCTTCAAAAATCTAGATTCTCAAGGCTTTATAACTTGAAGGGCTGAGTATCCTTTCAGCACAGTGCTGTCACCGTTTTCTGCACTTACTGTGCCATCCCAGGGGTTGTTCTTGTGTGGCACTTTCCTGGCCATGAATGTTAATTAATTTTCTGCATAATGACTATGACCACAGACCTGCTTTAGATAACATTAAATCCTGTCCCAAGAGGTAGAATAGGCTCCTCATGTCTTGCAGTTTGTAGTCATTTGTGTGACTGTGAAGGATACTGTAATGCAAATGATGATGATGATGGTGATAATGATGATAATGATGATGAAAACCAGCATTTTCAGGATTTCAGCTGCTCTGGCTTTGTAGCAGCAGCTGCCAGAACTTGGTCCTGTCTCCATTTCTGCATCTCAGTCGTCATTGGGCAACAGCACAAGTTAATGTGGATGCAACATGATTGCTAGAGAACCTAGAAAGAACATATATAAGAAATAGTCACAAATTTTCAGCCAGGCTTATAATGTAAATCATCCTTTTTTTCTTTCTTTTAAAGATTTTTTTTCCAAAAATCAGACCTACTTTCTGTGGGGGAAAGAACCTGACATTTCCTGAAATTGCTAGAAGCAATGAAAATTTTACTAGTCCCAGTTGAAAGCTTTTTGATTATTTTTTGTTATAAAAACGTAACAATCCCAGAAAAGAAAGATCTCCCTGGCTGGTGCTGGTTGGTTGTTGCTTTACCTTGTATCATACCTGGTCACTTTTGCATTGATTTTTCTTAGCTTAGGAAAAGTGCTTTGATGAAAACCACTGCAGAAGCCTGTGAAATGGCAGTGAATATTTCAGAGTTCTTGTACCTGCTTAGTCAAACAGAACGTGCTTCCAATTAGCGTCGGTCTGCGCTGCTTCAAAATAAATGTGTAACTCATTATCAGCTGGTATCACAGGTTTGGAACCAAAATACATCCCAAAGGAAATGTATAACAAATATTTCGTATCAGTTGTATAAATCATGAGAAAATGTGCTTTGTTGGGGTTTTTTCCTGTCTCCTTCTGGAGATGCTGCACCCCTTGAACATGAACACCCACCCTGGTGTGAATGTCCCTGTTTGAATGCAGGACTTGTCACCTCCACTCCTGTCCCTGGAGTCCTGGGGAAGGCAATGGGCAAGTTCATAAAATCATGGAATCATTAAGGTTGGAAAAGACCTCCAAGATCATCAAGTCTAACCTTTGACCGAACACAAGTTACAGCTTCAGAGTGAATTAGGGTCAGATGGTATCAGCTGCAAATAACCCCAAATAATCCCTGCCTGCACTGGGGGCTCTGGGAGGCTGCAGGGCTGGGAGGTGCTGCATCTCCCACGGGAGAAGAGTGGTAGAGGAGGTTGGTGCTGTGAAAAATGGATATGAGAGGAAGGAGAGGCTTTAAAAAAAACAAATAAAAGAAGAATGCAGTGTTTACATATTTGATGAGGCTGCACATGACCTGATTGGAGCGATGCTGCACAGACACGTTGTCCAAATTGGAGGGTGTTAAATGCTTGGATGATATTCAAACATGCACATTCACCATGTCACTCTCTGGCTTCCAGCAGCAGCCCAAATCCCAGAGGAGCCCTGTGATTAATTTATCCTTGATTCTTAGATAGGCACAGACTATTTTGATAAAGGGAGGAGAGCTATTGTGACTTTCCTTCCTTTATTGCTCCACCCAAGATAAAGCAGACAGGATATTTTACAGCATTGTACAGACAGCCAATCTGTCATCTAGCAAAAGGTGCTGGACCTCAGAGTCCAGGCTCCCTTCTTTCTAGGCTCTTTAACTCATGTATAAAACTGGAGAAATTTGGTTTTTCAGGATTTTCTCCTTGCTTCTATATTGCTCAGACCAAACTTTTTTGCTTTAGATCATATTATAGAAGTGATGAAGACACATGTTTGGTCTTTACTTATCTTTAAATATAATTCAAAGGATAAAGCCTCTATTTGGATGAACATAATACCAATTTTTCTAGGTTTTTTTTTTCTTGAGCTTTCTAGTGTGCATTTTGCACTGCTTTAAGTCCTGCTGTTTTGCAGCAAGAAGCTTTTGGCCAAACCAGATTCTGGGGCCATAGCAGAGAAACACACAGTCAAAATTCAGCCAGAATTCAGTCAAAATACACCCTTGTCCCTCCAAAGGCTGTGCTCCAGAAGTGTGTGCAAACGTTGCTGTGGGCTCGTTATGCCCCACACCTTTGGTAGCCCGGGCTGTGGGTCACCCTTGTTTCTGGTTTATCACTGTTGTGTCTCTGCACTGCTGTGTTGAGCTGGCTTTGCAAAACACCCTGGGAGCTGTGCAGAGTTTTTGCTGCCCCCCACATCTCTCAGTCCCCTGCTTGAGAGGTTTGCACCAGGTAGGAAGAGCAGAGTTCCACTGGTGAGGATTGCTGTTGGGAAATGTCACTAAGAAATCTTATTTATTACGTGTTTTCTTTCAACAGGACCAGTTCTTCTGCCCTCATAGGTAGGGACTTTATCAAGGAAAGCAGAAAGGACTCTCTAGGCCTGAATTACCCAGTCCAGAAGATTGGACTGGTGGTGAGGCCCTGGCACAGGGTGCCCAGAGAAGCTGTGTCTTCCCCATCCCTGGAATTGTCCAAAGTCAGGCTGGATGGGACTTGCAGCAACCTGGGATAGTGGAAGGTGTCCCTGCCCACAGCAAGGGGTTGGAAGAAAATGATCTTTAAGGCCCCTTTGAACCCAAACCATTCAAGAATTCTGTGAGTCTGTGACTGACATTATTATTTGGGTTATTTGTCACAAATAATAATGGTGGTATCGCTCTGCACAGATGGGAAAGGGGCTGGAGACTGGGCCAGGTGCCTGGACCCTGACAACATGAGCCCATATTTATCCTTTTGGTGCCTTTTCAGTCCCACCCACATCAAAACACTGAGCCTCTTTTGGGATAAAAAAACAATACAGACACACGAAACTGCTCCTGGGGCAGTCCCAGTCACATGGAAGTGACGTGTTCCATGTCTTTTCCAGTAACAGACTGGTATCAGAGGGACACAGGGCTGGTGCTGTGTTTACTCACCTTCCCCCATCCATGAAAACTGCCCAGACAAAATAGATTAATGTCTAATAAAAGGGGCCATCTACTCTATTATCCTTTCAAAGAAAAACAGCCTTAAACATAAATGAATAAGCCACGTTGCTTTAATGAGATGTGGAAATTAGCTGTCACTGCCAAAACAGAACTCCTTCTCTCAGCCTCCTGTTCTGATTATAAGAATGGTAATTTGCCAGCTCCCAGCTTCCTGTTATTAAGCCAATTGTTAAATTTTCAGAAATATTTGAGAGAGTAATTTAAAACCATTGGGTTGACATTCACCCAGCATGGATGATTATCACCTTTTCCTCTTCCTTCTCTTCCTCCTCTTTTCCTGGGTTTACAGATCTTCCTGCCTTTGAGCACTGTGGAAATTCATGCAGTGGGAATTGCAGGGGACCCCTGGCACCAGAGGCAACCAGAAGAAGGAATCGACCCCAACACCAGCCTTGTTTTTCCTTAGAAAAAGAAAAAAACATAATTTTTTTCTCTGCAAGAGGCAGTCTTTTCAAAAGAAAAATCTTGTTTTATTTGCAAAACAACATACCTGGAATAAGTTAGTTAAGAGCATGGTGATAATTGCACCAAGGTTCTGGGTTTGATCCCTATATGGGCCATTCCCTTCAGACTTGGACTCAATGATCCTTGTGGGTCCCTTCCAACACAGGATATTCTCTGATTCTGTAAATAAATAAAATTCCTGCATGTTAGGAAATCTATTGAAAGACGAAATAACTACAATAAAAATGGACTTTGCAGGCCTGGTTTCTCTAGGGCAGTGAGCAAAGTCAGCCTCACAAAGAGAAATACAGGTGCCTTTTTTGGGGTGTTTTTGTGAAAGCCTGTCACCATTCTGTCTAAATATTACAGGAGAGGTTTTCAAACACACAAATAGCAGTTCAGCTTCCAACTCCCACCGTCTCTCCAAGGGAGATGACCATGAAATTGCCCTTTGTACAGTGAAAATCATTCCTGCCCATACTGTGTTATTAGGTTACCCATGTGGGCTTCTTGTGTCGACCTCAAACCCCCACGGAGCTCGTGTTCCCAGCTGCTGGCAGGGCTGGCACTTGGCTAAGAGATAACATCACCAGTGCCTTTGCACCCTGTGTGTTTCACTGTTGCTTTTGTATGACACACATTTTTTCAGTGTCAAATGTCTGTATTTCTGTGGAGAGAGAGATATATAGAGGGAGATAGGCAGATATAGATATATTTGTCCAACATTCTTACAACAACATCGCATTGGAAATTTGTGGCAGGCAGGATTTATGTTCTGAACTCTCTCTTCTGTGACTGATAGCAAAGTTAAGGTTTCCTAATGTATTTCATTAAGTTGTCCACATAAGAAATCTCACTGCCTCCTGCTTTGATTCTTCTTGCATTTAATTTCCTACCACAGTCCATATTCTGTCTCTTCATTCTACGGAAATATGGATTATGTGAAATTTATTGTCCAGATGAAATCTACTGAATATTTTCCTCCAAGTGAGGAAATTCCCTGTTGATTTGTTTCTGTGAGGAGGCTACACTCAGACACAGGCAGAGGTACACACAGTTCCTCTCACAGCTATAAAACATTGTTGTTTACAGAGGTATATTTTCCCAGATCTCTGCTGTATTAATCATTGCTCCTGACCCAGAATGTTTATTCTGAAAAACAACCACCACCAACCACATCTCCCCTCTGGGATGGGATATTAAAGCATGGATGCAATGGAGGGGGCCAGGACTGGATCCCAGGGAGGCTCTGCACGCTCCTCATCCTCTCAGCTGCCGTGTAAGACACACCCCAGGAGCCAGGCTGGGCCTGTAATCGAAGCCCATCGATCACCTCCCTCCCAAAACCCGTGGCTCAGCTATAACTGACGTGGCAGGGCTGTTTGTTTATTCTCCTGAACAGATGTTTGAGCAGAGTCTCCCCAACCTCCAATAAAATATCGCAGACAACTGTGAAGTTTGCTAACCCCTCGTTAAAGCAATCTCCTTGAAGTCCTTAACTCACCAGAAGATAAACTGCACCAACATGGAGCACTCCCACTCTCAAGGACAGAGAGCCATTCCCACCAGCAAACACAGATCATAAACTTCTGCACTGGAAATCGTTGTGTCTCTGCTTTAGATCAATGCCATGAAAACAAAGGCAGATGGAATATTTTACTCTTATCTGAGGCAGTGGTTAATTGCCTTTCTGATTGCTCACATCTCCAGCTCCTCTCTTCCCTTCCTGCCCCATGGAGTGGCTGTCACAGGGTGGTGGCAAGGAGTCTTGGAGCACTCACCCTTACATGCACAGCCTGGGATTAACCCTCTGCATGGCAGCACAGCAGCACTTCAGGACCAGCACTCACAGCATGACCTGCAGAAGGGATTTGCCCTGCAAAACCAGCAAATCAATGCAGGGACAACGCTCCCATTCCCACCACACCAAGTCTGGCAGCATTTCCTTGCTCTCCATGTGCTCTCTGACCATCATGGTTGTGGGCAAGCTCAACCCATCCAACAGGAGAGGGCAGGAGCTGACAGACAGGGGTGAGACCCATGGGCTGGGACACCACAAAAATGGGGAAGAGAACATGGCAGCAGCACATGGAACTTTAGCTAAGGACAGGGTGGTCAAGTTGGACACTATTAGTGGCTGACCAGCTCTTTTTTTCCCCAAGGCACACTATTTCTCTAAATCTGCATAGTGCAATGCACAGCTTACATTTTATTTTTGACACCGTTCCCCCAGGTTTTCATCTCTCAGTCCTTTCTCCCTCCAGCCGCGCCCTTCCAGGAATTCACATTGCACACATTTCTGCAAAGGGAATTAATGGCTTCTCTTTAAAGCTATGGGAGAGGAATGCCCTTTCTATTAATGCTTATCGTGGTGTACTGCTTCAATAAAGATTTCTTGTAAACCCAAAAGAATGTCCTGAGCAGTGCTGGGGGCTGAATTGCCCAAGACATTCAGTGGCCAGGGCCAGACGCCTGAACACGCACAATTTTAAATACAAAGAGAACACTAAATATCAGCTCAAATATTCAGTTGGCTCAGGGCAGTGTATTTTCCATGCTACCCATTGTACAGCACTGGGGTTGTGATTTCTTGTTGTTTTCTTTGTAAATAAATCCTTGCAACGATTTTCCCGTATCTGACTCCGGCACAGCCGATGACACAGACGACAGCGGTGATTCAGCATGGTGAGGTCCCCAGCCCGTGTCTGAGGCTTGTCTGTGCCAAGGGACCTCATGAAATGTCCCATGGGCCCCTTCTTTCCCAAGGAAATGGGGGAGACAGCCCATGCTCAGGTCAGTTCCCAGCAAAGAGCCAAGACACAGCCAAGCTGAGCATCCAGAGAGCAGAGGGTGAGCACAGCACAGCCAAGGCCCTTCTCTTCCACCATATCATTTTGCATCCCTCTCCAAAGATGTCACCAGACCAGCAGGCAGCATCACAACAGTGCATGGCATCCACACATCCCAAGAAGGCATGGCATCTTTGTCACCAGAATGTGTGAGCTGTTGTCACCTGAACTCTGGTAGCAGCTCCCTCAGCTGGTGTCAGTAGCAGCTCTCTGTCCTCCCCATGCAGGAGGCCCTTGAGGGAGATACAAAGCCCAGTGTAGATGCTTCACAGTGTCTGGGTTGACTGGTGGAAGGTTTTTTGTCTTTTGCAAAGTCAGTCTTCCATGCTTTGGACTGTGTAAATATTGTTTGATAATGTATAGTGTAGGAAAGATGGAGCTTCTATACCCCAGACAACAGACTCCATAAATGCATTTCTAAAATAATTCAGTGAGAGATCATCTGTTACGCTTGTGCATGACGAGAGGGAAATTGTCCAAAATTTGTATTCTAATGGGGAAAAAATAATCCTTGGAAGCAGAGAGAGGGAATCTGCTGGCCAAGAGACCCCAGAAAGCTTTGAGTGTTTCACAGGCTGTAACTGATACTGAGACTTTTGGGCAAATGGACAAAAGGATTCCTGAAGGCAGACCTCTCTCAAGCCCTCAAATGCACATTTTTTTTTATTTTGTGAAGAGACATCTATAATGTTTTGGTGGAGGAGGTTGCTGGCCTGTCAAAGCTTCGGGAGGTTATTTAACTTCTTCCAGTCACAGTCCTGGACTTCATGGTCTTCTCTCTTTATTTCTAATGAATTTCTGTCTCAGCTCTAAAATGTCTGGTTCCCATTCCAAAGATGTAATTTGACTTCTCCTGCAAGAGGTCTGACTACATCCATGGTTTTTCTGCAGCCAGAACTTACAGGCACTTCAGCTTCTATTCAAAGCAAACTTCGGGCTCTATGTACATGTTGGGGCCAAACTCCAGAAAAGCCAAGTGCCCTCAAGCATTCATGAGGTCAGCCCCTTGTAATTTTCATACTTATAAAACACAGAAAATGCCTCTTTTATAAAATAAGAGCAAAAGGAGGGAAAGCTCTTACTGCTCAGGACATCCTGAAACAATATGGGAATATTTAAGTGTGCTTGTGCCTTTAGTTTAGAGATTGAAACCACTGGGCTGCCTGGGCATAAGGGGTGTCAAAGGATGCCCATTATCAGGATGGATGGTAAGGTCCAGGGTTGGTTTGCAACCCCACAAATAAACTCTGTTCACATCCCTTTTTTCCCACTTTTTACCCTAACAGGAGTGAAGAGAACCATTTTCATGGTTTCTTGGCCCCAGAAATCTTGTCCCACAGCAATGGTCCCCTGCAACACCTCTACATCACAGCTCTGTGGCTGTGCCTCACTAGTGAAACATTTTGATGAGTTCCCACCCCTAAATCTCTCTAGCTCTTGGAGTCACTCTAGGTTTCCAAATGACTGCATCCCTCTGGATGAAGCTCTGAACACTGCAAATCCTCATTTCCCTCGGTAGCCAGGGTTCATTCATGTCAGTGGATTTTGTTCCATGAACAAGCCTTATTAGACCAGAAAACTGTGCTGCTTCTTAACAAAAAAGGAAAGAAAGACGGGACAGGACTAAATTTGTGTTCTTAAGCAGCAGAGCTGGGCTGAGAGATAAATAAACCCTTAAATCACGGTGCTGCGCTGTTGCCAGAGTGATCCATCTTTGAACATTGTGTCTGCAAGGAAATGACAAATAATTTTCCACCCTCAGCCCTCGCAGGCACACCGGAGTGAGTAACTCGGGGAGCGTCAGGACTTTCGGCATTCCCTGTATTCCCGAAAGCCGCCGCCAAATCCCGGCTGAGCACAACGCAAACCTCTCCCCGCTGGAACCCCGAGGGAGGACTCGGAGAGCAGCGTCAGTAAAGCACGAGTAAAGGCCCTGAAAGGATGTGCAGGATTGCAGCAAGATTGCAGCAGGATCCCAGCAGGAGTCCCGCAGGATTCCCGCAGGATTCCAGCAGGATCCCAGCAGGATTCCAGCAGGACATGGGCTCGCGCCTGGCCCGCAGCCACGTGGAGGTCACCGAGGGAAATAAATCAGTGGGCAGGGAGTTGAGCTGTGCTGGTGGATTTGGCTGGGATTCCCACTCCAGGCTCACTGCAGCCACTCCAGGAGACATGGATGCCTTCGTCAGTGTGACGGCGGAAAGGCAAAATCCAGATCCTCTAAATGGAGACCGCGGGAAGGAGGCTCTCAGCAGAAACTCAGAAAGGGAGGCATCAGCACTGTGCAGCTGAATGTGTGTTGTCCAGGAAGAGAAAACACGGGGGAAAATAAATAAATACCACCAAATCCTGCTTGAAGGCCTCAGACCAAATGAAGTCACTTCCAGAAAAACACTGTGGAGCACTGTGCCTGTGGAACACAAGGGTCTGTGCTGTGATTGCAGACTCCTCTGGGCTAGGAGAGCCCTGTGCCCTGCCCAGGTGGGGCAGTTTGGGGTGCAATGGAGTGGCAGAGTCCTTGCATGGCATCTTCTCAGATGTCCCCAGGCTGAGCAGGGCTTGGAGTGCTTGCTGAGGGCAGGATCCTACTGCACTTCCCTACCTGGGAAACCATTCCAACATAAACCAGGAGATCTTGAAGGAGCCTTCATGGTGCTCATTACCTGTTGGACTTGCTTGATCATTAGTCACATTTTTTTCCCACTGAGGTTTCCCAAACCTTACTTCTCTCAAATTTATTTTAGCTTCCTTTCACACCTTGGCTATTGAAGGCAGATTTGTCTTCACTACTCCATCACCCCAGTGGCTGTCACTGTGGAGCACTGCATTTGTAAGAGCTCTTTGGTGAAACACTCTTCAAGGCAAGGAAGGTTTGTAGCAGCATCTTGCAAAATAAGCAGTCTCTCCATGAGGTTCTTGATGTCTCCAAAAACTCCAGCATGGCAGACTGGGAGGTTTTATTGTGTAATTATTGCTGAATGCTAAATCTAAGCTGTATTATGGGGCTTTGTGCTCATCCTGAGAGGTAAACCAGGGCCTGGGGTTGTATCTGGAGACCTAGCTACAAATTTAGATTTTAAGATGCTCTAAATAGAATAACCCAGGCAGATCTATTATTTTTTTAAAAAGCAGGAGGGCTGAGATCTGGCCATGGTTCTGTCAGCTCCTTGGTGCCTGTGGAGTTGTTTAACCTGCAGAAAAGGAGGCTCAGGGGGGACCTTTTCTCTCTCCAAAACTCCCTGGCAGGAGGGTGGAGCCAGGTGGGGATCAGGCTCTGCTCCCCGGGAACAAGGGACAGGACAAGAGGAAATGGCCTCAAGCTGCCCCAGAGGAGGCTCAAGTGGAACATCAGGATGAATTTCTTCACTGAAAAGGTGGTCAGGGATTGGAAGGGGCTGCCCAGGTTGGTGGTGGAGTCCCCACCCCTGGAAGTGTTCAAGGAACTCCTAGACAGGGCACTCAGTGCTCTGATGTGGTTGACAAGCTGGAGATCAGTGAAAGGTTGGACTCAATGAGCTTGGAGGTCTTTTCCAGCCTGGAGGATTCGGTGATTCCACGATCCGGTGACCGAGGGAGCTGGCAGGAGCTGCCATCACTTGCAGGCAGATGCAGCCTGGGAAGGTGCTGGGCTCCCAGCACTGGCCCAGGCTGGGAAATGAAAGAACCATGCTTGTCATGAGTATTTGACAGAAAGGAGAGATGTTGGCTCAAAATCTATTATTTTCTTTTATGAGAACTGTTGTAAATTTCTGCAAAGACCGTCGACATTGAGAATCCAATTTCCCTGAGATAAGCCCATTTTGGCAGGGGGTTTTGTCTCTCTATTCTTAGCATCAACAGTCATTATTCAGATTTTTGAAAGACTTTGACCATTTTCATCCTTCTTTAGCTTCAGTTTTGCAGCTAGACCAGACTTCCCTCTTCCCACACCAAGCGAAATTCATGGGTGGGCTAAGAACCATATAGTTTATAGAGTTACATCTTCCTTAAACCTTCTTTTCTAAAACTTCAGTGAACCATAAGCAGGTACCTCACACAGAGCTGAACTTTGCAGAAAGCAAATGAAAGCCAGGCAGGAGGAGGGAGGCTGTCCCAGGGGGACCAGTCCTACCAAAGCCTACTCTGGCTTGGCAAGGAGCACATCCTTATTAACGCTGGTTGAAATAACATCCTTCAGCTGGTTCATGCCTGCAGCAGGTGAAGTCTGCTGGATGAAGGCTTTGCCTTGGAAAGCTTCCTCTGTTGTTCCTTTATTTCAGTTCCCATTTTCAGGAAGGATGCAAAGCCTGCCCTCCTTCACATGCTCTCCTTCGGTGTTTCTGCTTCCTGCCTATGGCTTGCCTTGGGCTCCTGCTTGATAGCAAGATGTTAAGAATCATCATCAACAGAAAAACAGTGTGCTCTTTTATTTTATTTACACAGCTGCCATGAATTTTGTTATGCCTAAATCCTGTCTCTTCCTCTCTCAGTGTGCTGGAGAGAGAAGAATGGGCTTTCTAGCATTTGTGTTTACTTTTATTGCTCTTTAAAATATTTTATGGCCTTTTAACAGAGTGGCACAATAATATTAAAATAACTTTTAAAAAAGAGAAATTTACAGAAAATGTATTAAAGCATCATAGAAATGGATTTAACACTTCAAATACCCTTTCAAAGTGGCACCATGTCCTTGCTTTGAAGCAAAGCAATAAATTCACTTTGTAATTCTTTATTGGAGATTTTATTGGAAATTAGAGTGCATGCACTAAACAAAATGTCAGCTTATCTACACACAAATATTTGGCTACAAGTTGGATATAAGACAACATATTGTCCATTACAATGTGATTTAGATTACAGTAGCCAGCAGAGATTGAGTCGCAGTCCAGCCCCATGCTTAGTGTCTGTCAATCTGGATTAAAAGTCAGTTTTACTCTCAAAAATATGCAGACAGATGGTGTCAAATGGGAAAAGAGAGATTTGCTTCAGGTTGTGCAGCAAGGCCGGGGTGGGTGAGCATCCCTTGGGTACACCCAGCACCACCCCCCTGGCGTGGCAGAGCATTCCTTTCACAAGAGCCCCAGCAGATTATCCTGAGCAAAAGTTGTGATATGCTGATAGCTTTATCTGGCCGGTGGCTGGAATTAAAACAATGCAGTGCACTAATGCAGGCCTTTATCAGGGAGCAGACAAAACAAGGGGGATGGAGGAGCGAGCTGCAGACAAGGGGCTGGCCAATGGGAGGCATCCACCTCAGGGCAAGCACAGGAAGGCAGAAGGTGGATGCTTTGTTCTAAAAATAGCCACATTTACACTTTTTTACTGGTTTTGTGCTGAATGATGTCCTGAGTGGGAGCCATCAGCACCCCAGGGGACAAGGCCAGGCTAGGTACCCCAGCAGCACAGTGGGTACGACTGTGAGAACTCAATGCAGGGACTCTCATTCTCCCTCCTCAAGGAGCAGAACCCAGACAAACCCCTTGGCTTGCTCAGCACTGATCGTTTTCCTTCCCATTCGCTTTTGCATTTGCTTTCTCATTGAGAAACTGGTGAATTAAGAGGTGGGGAAGGACGGCTATGCCAGCATATGCTGTTTCCGTGACATAAATAATTGCCAGCATTGCTGTTCCAAAGGTCACTGCCATGGAGGAGTCACGGGTGGGATGAGAACAAATGGTAATTCTGGCACTTGACAAGCTCCCAGCAGCCCAGAGAGATAAATCTGCTGCTCCTACTTGAACTTACAGCATCCTGGATTTCAGGAGCTTCCACTCTCCTGTGTGATCCAACAAACATCCTCTCAGGATCTCCGGTGAATAAATAACTCTTTGAAATGCGTCTTCCCTGTCGTGGCACCCGTCCCAAGGAGCTCCTGCCCGTCCTTTTGCCATTGTGTAAACAGGCACAGCACAATCCAGAGCTGTTTTTTTCTCAACTAGCAGCATGATTACTTCTTCAAAGGGCCAACTCCCCACGCCTGAGTTCATCAAGCTGTCACTCAAGAAAGTCAAACCTCCGGACAGGCGCTTCAGCCCTCTCATGGGCTCTCCAGCTTCCCACAGTTTCTGGGCTCCAACAGGAACTGTTTGACCCAGCTGGCTCCTGGGCTGCAGGAGGGCACTGTGTTGTGCCAATAAAAAACCCTCTGTGCAAGGTCAGCTCCTGCACGGCTGCCCCTCAGCTGCCTTTGAAGCCTGGGGTGTCAGCGAGCTCGGCATCTCTCTCGTGGGGTGTGAGGGAAAGGGGTTTATTGTGCTAAAGGGCGTTTCTCCTGGCACTTTTTCTTGTTTACTGCAAACCTGTGATCCCAGAGCTTGGCTTTCAGGACAGAACAGGGTTTTGTTTAACTGGAACCAGGGGCAGTTTTTGCTTTGAAGGTGCTCTTTCCAGTGCAGATTAGAGCCAGGCTCCTCAGTGGCGTAAATCAATGGTGCTTCTACAAAGTCATGTGTTACCAGTCAAAATCGGTCTGCTTCACCTCCCCGAGCATCTGTCCCTCTGGCCAGATTCAGAAACACTCAAAAAACACTGGCTTTGTCCTACCACATCAGCAATATCCAGATTAAGTTATAAATTTGGTACTAAAAACCCATTGTCATGTTCAAGCTATGCAGGGCGAACACAACCTCACACTACAAGGTAGCAGAAGGAGATTAAATATTATAACCAAATCAGTTACAGATTTATTCCATAAACTTCTTGTGATTTCATTGTATTTTTCCCTCCTTTGATGAATGGATTTTCCCAAGTCTGACAGATTTATTTTTTGTGGCAGGTATTTTTTTTTCTGTTGCCACGCTTTATACCAATTTTCCATTAAATCCTAAGGAGCAAGATGAGGTGAGAAATAAGTTTGCTTGTAGCTGCAATTTGATTTAGGTCCATGTAGTTCTTATTTGAGAACTTCTTTTGAACAACACAAGGACTCTGTTTCCAAAGTCTTTGTATGACTGTTTGGAAACACTGGTGTTTTTAGCAAAGAGAAGAAATCTGAGAGAAATTATAGGATCTGCAAATGACATTTTGAAAAAAAAATTACTATTAAAGAAAAAAGAACCTGTTTTAAGCATCACCTTTAAATTGGAGATTTTCTGAAAGATTGTGGAATATTTACATGTAGTTAAAAGGGTGTTCTTGTAAAGACCTGTGGAGTATTTATTCATTACCAAGAAGAATTTCACTCAATGTAATCAGGCAGCCTGCAGGTTTCCTCAGATTTCTTTGGAGATTTCCAAACCTATAAATGCTGTAAATATGATCAGACATTGCTCTGTCTGAATTCTGTTACACTGTCACTTTTTTTTTCCTTAAAAAAAAATACAATCCACGATTTATTTTACTTGACCCATATTTGATATTTAAGGAAATGAAATAAATCTCATGTTTAGCCTCCCAAAATAATACAGGCTGTCCATTAACACGTGTTAAAATTAATGAAAGCTTGGTGGTGAACATATAAATAGTACAGCTGCCAGGCTGTTTTGTAAAACTAGAGTTGAGCTCTCTCTGCTGTAAAGTGTGCAGAGCAGATTCCCAGAGATAATTCCTGCTGATCTTTGTCTCTCTTTTGTTGCTCCTGCTTTTTGAGCTGTTTGCTGCACACTGGAGCAGTGCTCCCATAGCTCTGCAAAGGTGTTTGCAAGTTGCTCTGAGTTTCCACATTTATCCCTGTGAGGAAACACCAGGTCCTCGTGTCTCTGCACATTTGCACAGCAATGTGTTGGTGATCTCCTGATTCCATGATCCTTGTGAGTCCCCTTCCAACTCAGGATATTTTGTGGTTCTGTGAGTATCATGGTATCATTTCTCTGTGTTGAATAGGGAGAATTCCAGTGGACTGCCCCATTGGTGAATTTAGGCATCAAATTAAAGGGAAAAAATTAATAATCTAACACTTCTGAACATCCCAAACCAGGGATTTGGAGCCTTGCTCGTTATCCCTCCTTTTTCCCACTATTATTAGAGTTCCTAATTTCTTTTTCCTTAAGATAGCAGCTCTCTTCCATTCCCACCTCCACCAGTTTTTATGGGCCTGACCATAATTACACAGCACCGCGCTGTGGTTCCCCAGCAGCAGGTTTATTACCCCTTGACTTATGCCTGGTTTTCCTAGCAAAAATGACATCAGAATCTGGCCCTCTGCTTTTGTGTTGCTCTCTCCTTAAATAAAAAAACACAACACCACCAATGTGACCTTAACAAAATCATCATAAAGCATCTTGCCCCAAATTTCCCCTCACACTCTGGCTCCAGATAAAGCCACCTTAAGGCAAATCTGCAATCAAAAATCTCTTGCAACGATGAGGTTCAGGATCCCAGACTTCTCTCATCAACCTGTGAAGAGAAAGCCAAAGTTTTGATTCACTATCCAGATAAAAGCCTTGAAATTGATCTTCCTTCCCATCAGGAAGTTGCTGAGGAGATTAAAATATTAAATGTGATCTTACATGAGGCCAGGAAGTTAATCCACCCCCCACTGAAAAAATTACACCTTGTAAACAAAAAACCAGCAGTAATAAGTGTGAGTTTTCTGCAGAAAGCATCAGTGGAGCTCAAGCAAGGACATGCATCCCCCACAACAGAGGTGTTCATCTAAAAACATTTTCCTAACCAGTTCCCCCCCACTCCAATTAAGCTCAGAGACTTTTTTCCATCAGCCCTTACCAGAAAGCATCAAAAACTTATTCCAAAATCCACTGACATCATAGGGAGCCTTTCCAAAGGCTAATGGGCTTTGGGATCAGGCCCTCAGTTTTTATTCCAAGCCTTCACAACAGTGAGCTTAAATCAGTCCGCGCGCTTGTGAGCGCCCGAGAAGATTTTCCAACATTATGTTTCTTTGGGACCAGGTTCTCCCCATGTGCTGGACTTGATGTGAAGCCCATTTAAATCCCATCAGTCACTACAAAGAGGATGGGAGAGGGGCCAGGCCAGCTGAGCAGAGGTGGAATTCACCTAAACAGCTGCTCTTATCAGCATGGCTGAGGGAAGGGACAACCATGCCATGGAGCTGCCAAAGAAGAGGTACCAGTGGCACCGTGCTGAGATAGAAACAGTGGTGAGGCTGAGAAGTTTGCATGGGAAAGAGTGGGAAAACCATGGAAGAAACCTCACAGAGGGTCTCTGCTCTGCACAGCAGCTTTGCCACTATTCAGGTTGTGCAACAACAGTGTATCTGAACATTTATGTGCCTCCCTCTTGGTGGTATTCATCAGTGTCAGACATTAATCTTCGCTTAATTGACCAGAAGGCTGCAGATCCATGGTATGTGAATATGATCCTAATTAGCTCACTTCAGGTTACACGTTGATTTTCTGCGTGTTGCCTTTTGGAGCAGCTTGTTTTTTGAGGAGAACATAAAAGAGAGAGGGGCAGGGGGGGTGTTAGTTACAGCTATAAATTTTACAGTTCACTGGAAACCACATTAAATGGCAACATCGGTTTATAGATCAACTCTGCAACTGCTCGGTCGTTAAAGCGGTGGTGGCAGATTATTGTGTTGTAGCCTTGTAAAATATGGGTACCCTGTTTGCTGGGAGAGGGCTTGAAAAGAACAATGAAAGTCTCCAGTGTCTTTGATTCCTCATTTCTCTTCATTGCAGGAGGCAACACAATCTGATCTGTGTGTGCTTTTCAGGGGGGAGCATTTGCCAGGCTTGTCTCTTATGCTCCAGAATGCAAAGCTGATGAGTCTTCCTGATTTAAGGAATCACTCTAGGACTGGCCCAGACATGTGGGATATGGCCAGACCATTCTGAAGCTGCTTCCAGGGGCAGTGATTTCCAAATTTCCAGTGCCACTGAAGCAGTGCATCCAGCTCACAGCAGCGCCCATGCTTGGCTGACCCTTCAGAGACACAGAGCACCACGTGCCTCTTCGAGATCAGCCAGACCCGAGGACAAAATCCATGTGCAAAAATAAAACTTGGAAGTGATTAAAAAAATGGAATCTCTTCCCAGACAGTGCCTAATCACTGCCTGTCTTCTGAAAATGTAGACATTTATTTTGGACTATGAAGAGTTTCTTTCAAAAGTTTGGCCACTGCTAAAGACACTGAGCTAGTTGGAAAATTCCAGCCACAATATGCTGCCTGGTGACCAATAAATTTTGCATTGATATTTTCCTCCCTTATTGGAATTAGAGTGATGTTTTCAGGACTGGTGAGATGTTCAGTGGAGGAATCAGGGTTAAAATTCAGGTTTTTATCTGCATGTGGCAAAAAGTGTCTTCCAACCAAGGAACAGTAAGTGCTGCTTCACCATGGGCCTGGTTGATCAGAGAGCTTTTCTTTAAAAAAGGGATATTTCCAGCTTGAAAATGCAATATTGACAGGGGAAGTGAATTAGCTTTACTGCACAGTAGACAAATGGGAATTCTCTCACATACTCACTAAGAAGTTAATTGTGTGAAATGAAACATTTTACAGAATGCTACTGCTACCACTCACCACTGCACAGACTTTCTCTGGATGGAATCCCAGTGGCTTTGTGGAGGATAACCCAGAGATGAGATGTGGCACATGGCTGTCATGAGCCACTGTGGTAGGTCCAGTTGCAGATAGGAAACCAAACACATCCCCCTGTGTTTGCTGTTGATACAGGATTTAAGCTGGGTGGCTGTGAGGCTTCTGGACCACTAAAGCCACTGCTAAAATTCCCACTGCAGGAAGAAGAAGTGCTCAGATGAGTCCGAGTTGAGGGTGATGGCAGTCACCACCACAAGGCTGTCAACCTGGTTTTGTGGACTCAGTCAATGGGATTGACCCTTCCAGTCACTTTCTTGGGACCAGCCAATATTCTGGGCATGGTTTTGGTGATTTCTGCAGAACTCACATGGCTGCATGTGAGACCTGGCTGCACTTTTGGCTTGAGAGCCACAAGAGCAGCAGAGAACGTTGAAGGATGAGTGAAGGACCTCTCCTGTTCCTTCCTTATGAATAACAAGAGCTTTTGTTGCCTGCAGCCCTGTGAATGCTAAATCCACTTTAAAAATAACATAAACAGAATTTAGTAAAAGTGACTGAGTACATGATGGTCCTGTCAAGTTTGTTTGGTTGCTTCCAAATGAACAGGATTTTGAAGGCTGTTAGTAACTCAGGCTCCCAGTAACACAGCCAGCTTCATAGTTATGATTTCCATCAGAGAAAAAGGAAAAAGGAAAGCTGCTGTTTATCTAAGGCAAAGGGAAAGGGCAGCCTGTCTCTGCTCGAGATGTGTGTACTAACATTACATAATCTGGCTGCTCTGAAGTCAAGAACTGGGAGCTTTTCATTATTTTTAGTGGGGTTTTTTTGGTCGTTTTTATTGTGAGGGAGCTTTCTTGACCAAGAGGAGCAAGAAGGCTGAAGATTCCCCTCTTCCACCAGGCTGCATCCTATTTACAGCACTCTAGCACATATTGTTTCTCTAAGCCAGCCTCAGATCCATTTTGATGCCAGAGAAAATGCTGCTTTCTAAAAGATGTCACAATCATGGTGCTGGGCAGGCTCGTGGTGGCAGAATGAGTGTGACATGTCATCAGTGCTTTGATATTCCAACAGGAGATCCCCAGGGACCTTCTGTCAGTGGGACAGGGATGAAAGATCTGGCAGGGGCTTATCTCAGCCAGGGTGGTGGCACAGGTCAAGGCACTCTAGGCTGTCCTGCTGCAAGGAAAGCCATTCATGAAGAGGCCTCTAGAGAGGAGCAGCTCAGTATCTCTTTGAAGACAAATGCTTAAGATCATCTCTGTATCTCCATCTTGTCATCATTTGGGTGTTGTTCTGTTTACTGCCCTGCTTTTAAAAATAAAGACCTCCTCAGGAAAAGGTTGCAACACGCCCCTAGAAAGACGTTATTTTCAGCTTAAAATTTCCTATGTCCCCAGCTAAAAATGTGGTTTGGAGATAAAGCCTGGCACGTTCTCACCATTTGTCTCTTTGGCAGAAGGAAAAGAGGGGTCATGCAGCCCTGGGGCTGACGTACAGGATGCCACTCGAGCCGTCACACTCGATAACTTCAACTTGAACTTGTCCACTTGTGTAAAGGGGGCTGATTTATAACCCTGCCACACAGACCCCGTGGGATTTGCTGTGTGGTAAGAAGCTGCCCTGCTGTCGTGGCATTAAATGAGTTTTTGCTTGCCAGTTGCTCAGCACCAGGGACCAGGGTGTCAAGGGCTGGAGGGCCCTGAGGATGCACAAAGTGTGTTTCAAGCCCTGTCCCTCTGTGACAGAGGGAGCTGGATGGGGTTTGGTGCTGATTTGTAGTAAAACTGATTCCTAGTATGGGAAAAAAATACTTCCAAATCCCAAAAGAAAGCTGTAAAGTCAGGCACTCAATTTACCTCTCCCATTAAAGTCTCCATAAAGAGTTCTTTATTTAAAACAAAAAAAAACAGAAAACCAACAAATTTTTCTAGCTGGTGGCATCCCTGCCCATGGCAAGAAGGTTGGAACTAAATGACATTTAAGGTGCCTTCCAACCCAAACCATTAAGGAAAAGAAATTATGATATAAAACCCCACAGTTGCTACTAAAATCTGAGGGAGTGCTGTCTAAACTCCAGGTTCTTGGGATCTTCATGTGTTTCCTCTGACAGGTTCAGCACTTGTCAGGCTATTCATGTCTCTGTGCAGCTTAGTGAGAGCAGAAATGAAGAGGGATAATCCAAATCACACTATCCAATGGCTGGTTGGGAGCCCAGACTGGATCTGGGTTCCAATAAAAGGGTTGATCTGGCCATGGACAGGTTACTGAGATAAATCTCTGTGATCTCCTGCTCCACATGAGACCATCACCTGCCAAGAGTGAGAGAGAAATTTCCTCCAAACCTTTGTTCCATATCTCATGGCACAGAAAAAATCCAGGTTTTGGAAATACACAGCAGCAGGATTTCAAAGGTTGAGGCCATTTGTAGATGTTGGTGCTGGGAGTGCTCTGACAAAGCTTCTTGGTATGAGAGGAGAAAGGTGTTATTTACTCAGACAGCTCCAATTTTTGTTTGTTTGTTTGTTTTTTACTTCATACATTACATACAATTCTGTGTTACAAGGCACCAAACCTCTTTCATCATTTATTTACTAAAGATCGGCTGGATTTGAGAGGGCACGAGGGAAAACACATGAGATAACTGGAAAGAGCAGAAATTAGCTCTCATTCTTAAGATGAATCCAGCAAAAAGAACACATCTATGGACAGTGGATAGAAAGCAGTGGGTAATTCTGTAGGATGTGTCCTCATGGGCTGTAGCCTCCTCTGGCAGGATGTGCCACACATCAACTTACTCTGTTACCCAAAAAAAGTCCTGGAGTGCAGAGAAACTTCCACTGAAAAAAAGAGCAGCCACCAAACCTCCTGCCTCCCATGAGCTCCTTGACCATCCCACCCTGGTGAGTTGTGCTGCAGCTGCTAAATCTAAAAAAGTGCCTGTGTTTATGAATGTTTGGGTTTCTGAAAGTGAAACAAGTGACTGGCTGCACCAGCTTGTGCACACAGATGGCTCTGGGCAGCCTGACAGGTTGTACATCTATGTTTGCAGTGCCAAGAGCTTGGCACTTACTGTTGTGGGGCCTGGCTCAGTGGTTCAGAGCAGATGATGTTGTCCAGCACCCCATCCTTCCACCCCACAGTTGCACATGCAGCTGAGATGCTGCCAGAGGTACCCTTGGACATCCTACCCATCTACTTGATAGGGAAAATATGTTCTGAATAGTTTGAGTAAGGAGGGGAAAAAAAACTCATCCATGCTTTCCTGGCTGGATTCTGCATCTCAGCTCCTTGTTTTGACTATATTTTTCCCCCATCTTTCATTTGCCCCTTTCAACTAAGAACACATGCAGAGGTTATTTGGAATTGTTATGTGTGTCTTATTTCAGAATGATTAATTATTCAGAAATGTGCTGTTTAAAATAAAACTCCCTTACAATGCTTGGACTGTATCAAGACAGCTTAGAGCTGGCACAAATGAGAGTTATTCCCACTTTTTTTTGGCTATTAATAGTGCCAAAGAAATACAAAGGAGACCCATAGCACCTATGTACTTATTCTTCATCACATCCATGTTTATTACATAGGTATGCATGAGATAAATAGACAGAGAGATTTGCTCAGCACAATGCTTAGGCTGTGCCAAAGATATAAAATTCCCTCCCTGGAGAGCCCAACTCTGAAGGCAAAGAGGGGCTAGCAATGAAATCACAGATTACAATCACAGCTAAAAGGCTTCTTTGAGCAAGGAGATGAGCTGGCCTGTTTTCCCTGGGAGGCTGCTTCTGATGTGCATGGCTTTATAAATAAAGAGGCATGAACCAGATGCCAAGGATGTGAGCCAAAGCTGATAAAAGCCAGTGGGAGTCCTGCAGTGTCCACAGGTCACAGAGCAGGTCTGTGATGCCATGAGCTGTCTGAAAGGAACTGCTGCAGCCTGGCATCCCCAGCCTCCTCTGGACACAGCTGTGAACCCACCCCCAAAGGGTTTGGGCACTTTCTGCACTGCCCTCAGCATCCTTCTGTAAGGAAGAAATGTCAGTTCTGTGTTACCAATGGGCAGCACAGGTTAGGCAGGGTGGCTTCTTCTTGTCTGGGATGAAGAAGTGATCTGGGATAATTAGCAGGAGCTGTGAATGCCTGATTTCAGCTTGCTCTGGCCTGGGGACTCTGGCAGGAACCACTGTGTTAAAATAAACTCTGTGCAGCATGGCTGGAAGAAAGTCATGCAGTGATTTCATTTCATATTTGTGTTGTAACTCCTAATGGTACAACATGAGTATCTGAGGATCTGTTCTCCTCCTAAGTGTAAACCAGACCACGCCTAGTGAAGGCAAAAATACTCTTTAGCATTCACCAGGTGGCAGTTTATATAACCCAGATCCACCCTGAAATTCAACTGCCTCCACCTCATCACTTCCCAGGAAGTTGGTGAGGTATTAGATAAAGAGCTCATTTCAGAGACATATTAATTTTCATTAGGGATTTTCTAATAAATTCCTTCCATGAGAAAGGTATACTTTGTTAGAGACTGCAGCTCCAAACACTACTTGTGGGAGTAGGTAGCATTCATTTCCTGCTCATCCATGGAGATTTCCAGCCAAAAAACAGGGACACAACTAGCCAAAGTAAGGAGCTCTCCCAAATAAAGTCATGTCATGTCATTGGAAAAGAGTGGAAAATGTTCTGGAAATACTCATGTCATGTGTTCTCCAGCAGCAGAGCTTTTCACAGAGGATATTCCCACTAACAAAGAGCCCAAGAACAAATCTTCTCTTCTGGTTCCACCTTTTCTGCTGTGTTCCCCAGCTACCAAGGTGTGAGCTTCTGGAGTTAGAAAGATGAGTAGAAATATATCTTAATTTTTTGGAAAAAAAAATAATTATAGTCATTGCAAGGAGATTTTGCTCTCTCCAACACATTGGGGTAAAACCATGACCCTTAAAAGTGGCTGATTGTTCTTTAGTCAGTGGAACTCCCTGAATGTTTATGTAATTATGGGCAGAGATTATATTCCATCCCTCTTGTGCCACATTTGGTCTTTAAATTAAAGCAACGTTTTCCTCCTTTCCCTCCCTCTTCTCAATGTATTTATAGACAGGAATTGTGTTCATCTTAGGGGTCATTCAGTAGGCTAGAGGTAGCACAGGTTTTGAGTTTCATTTTGTAAGAAGGTCACATATTCCCTGGAGTTTCCAGCTGTCCTTTCCCTGCATTTCTCCTGGCTGGGATTCACCTTCCCTGCAAGGTGCCCAGCAATGCTGGGCTCCTATCGATGCCTCCTGCAAAGGCTTCCCTGCTCCCTGGCCAGTCTGCTCAGCCCCCCTTGCCAGGATCAGATCTGCTCTTCCCAACAAAAGCTGGTGCTCTGGACTCACCCTGGGATTAATTAGCACAACTGTGTCTTTTCCTCCTTTTTCATTTCCTTCTGGTGACAAAACTCCACCAGGCTCTCTGCTGCGGAGGCACAGCTCCAATTTGGGCTTGATTTTTGCCATCCTGGAGCCTCTGGGAATGTGGCATGACCCAGGCTGCTCCAAAGCCTGGGCAGCAGGAAAATTTGGTTCCCATAGGACTGGTAGTAAAGCAGGGGCTTGTCCTGCATTGCCCCAGAACTCCCTGAAACAGATGCAGTTCTGGAAAACAGTTGAGCCTGACAGATCTCCAGGCTGAGACAAAAAGCCATTTGGTCAGAGTATGATCATCCAGCTGTATTCAGGACACAGCTTGCTGATTTTATGGATACACATATATCTTTTAGGACTAGAAATCAGCCTTGTTTTTCTCTTCGTGTGTAATGTTTGACATATGATGTAAATTTACTTTTACAACGTACAGACATAAAAGCTACTGTGGCTTGGACGTAGAATTTATTGATTGTAGAAAACTGACTACCAGGTTTGTTGATTAAGATTTTTTTTTTATACAATGGGAAAGACAGAAAGAATCAAAGTACATGAAGGCAAATTTTGTATTAGGCAGAAGTTAGTCTCTTAAAATTTCACTGCTGTAACTAAACAGTGGATTTGTTTTAGCACAGGTCTCTCCTGTAGTTTTTAAGGTGTCCTCAGTAACATTCTACCTATCCATAGGCTTTGTTCAATTAATAAGATTTCCTAACTAGATTTATACTTGCCCAAGTGGTAAGTTATGAATTTAAAATTATAAAGCAAGATTTGTTCCTTCTGTAGGACAATAAGGCCATAAAATTTCTTCACAAGAGCCTGTGCAAAAATGGCAAAGTCTAAAATCAATGAGAGAACACCCTGATTAGAAGCTTTTAGATGGGTTTGTGCTCTCACAAACTGCAGGTCTGCTTTGCTATATGCCCATTACCACTTTTGCAGGTGATGGCACCCGTTTTGTTCCCAGGAGAAACTGGGACGGCACAAAATCCCTCTGCTTTCCTTTTTTTGGTGCTCCTCTTTGGCTCAAACCTATTGATCTCTTCTAGCAGAACTTTATAAATGTTGTCTGTGTGTAAAACCTGCAATGGACAGAGCCTGGCCTCTGGTTGTTATCACGGCCTGGTTCATATAAAATTTTCTAGCCTGGCTTTGTAATTGAAACCATTTTCATGCTGCAAACACACAAAGCTGTGGAGCAAGCCACGCACGCAGCTGAGAGAATGTGTTCTGCTGCTCCAAAGTATCATTAAAGCAATTTCCCATAATGTCTGGCAGGGAGTGGGTTTCTTTTAATGATTTTATTAAAAAGTGAATTAAAGGCCAAAGGTTGCTTTCCTCCAGCTCTTAATTTCCTGTTGCAGTGCCAAGCGCCGCGCGCGGGAGCTGCCGGGAGCGGGACACAAGGGAGCCTTCCCCTGGGATCAGCCCCTGGAGCTTCGGGGTGTGCAGCTCTGCTCTCACAGTGCCATCAGAAAATGTGACACAGGCACACAGAGACCAGTCACTGACTCAGACCTGTGGAAGGGAGAAAACTGTTGACTCCAAACAAGGAGTTCCCCTTAATAACTGGAATACGAATTTCCGTCGATGCTGTTGATGTGACATCAGCCTAAGTCCAGGGAGGGTGACCCACAGGAAAAGTGGATCCTGGATCCTGCCCTTTGGACTAGTGGCATGTTCTGCATTTTCACAGCATATTTATGCAGCCTGGATGTTGCCAATCTTTTATTTCTGCCTTTTCAGGAGGGTGAGAGCGGGGAGCTCTTCCCTTTGAAGAGCACCTGTGGAGAAACAGGGTCCTCTGCAAAGAAGTAAACAAATTAATGCAGTAAGAATAAACTTAGAAAATAATCAAGGCACTAAGAGGCCCCAGCCTGCTCCTCCTAGGACCTAAGCAGCTCTCAGTGCCTGTGAGAGGTAAAATGCAACATACCAACATAGATAATGGGTATTAAACACCACAGGTCTAGAGTGGGATGGGACTTGCTTCCTGTGGTATCACATCATTTGGAAAATCAAACCTAAATTCCCTCCTGGTGTGCAAAAGGACTCTGTGAGATGCAACTTGCACCTCACAGCATTCGTGGTTTGGCCAACTATAGGAGCAAGATGTTGGTAAAACTCCAGTCTTTAAAATACTTTAATAAAGCAACTATAATTTACCCCACTGCAAGGGCTATAAACTGTAATTTAATAATGTGCTTGTCAGGGGACAGCTTTTTTAAATAATAAAAAATGTTTTAGTATTATTAAAGAAACGTAGTGTATAAAAAATATCTAATTGCTGAGGAAACAGCATGATTATGATTTTCAGATATTTAGAATGGGAAAATCATTCTAAGCAAGGGAGCTGTGTTTTTATGGTGGAGTCTTGCTGTACGGGTCTCATTAAGGAATTTCCCTTTTCAAGGAATACTGTTCCAAATCTTTACTGTGCATCCAAATTATGTTAAACTGTTAAGCTTTCATCCTGCTCCAGCAGTGGGTTCTCAAACATAGATGACATTTCTTGCTTGGTATTTCAACATCTTTCAAATAAAAGAAGTTTATTTCTTACAGGACAAAGCTTCATGCTTTGGCATTTTGGATTTCCAGGTTCAATTCCCATAAAGTACCCCCAAAACATCAGTTTTAAGATCAGTACCTTGAGTGGTTTGAACTCTCTGAAAGCTCAGCTCAGGGCAAGTTTAGCCACGCAAAACCATGTAATTTCTGCTCCATCTTGGTTGCAGTCATCTGCTCTGACACAAAATAGGATTAAGAATCATATAACTGCTTCCAGCTAATAGATTTAGGCTGTGGTTCCAGGATTATTAATACCAGATCTGTGCACTGCCAGCTCACCCAGGACTATAAATCTAATGTGGATCAGGCATGGACACATGATTGTGTTTTGTCAAATTAGCCAAGGGACATGATATGGAATTTATACCAGCTTTATCCTCCTGTGCTAGCTGCACTCCTGCTGTGGAAAGGCAGGAGATTGCTGGTCCTACATGAAGTTAAAAAATACTGATACACCAAAAACCTGCTGTTCTAAAGGGTTTGTTTTGGTTGTTGTTGTTGCTTTGACAAATGTCAGCCATAGATTGGAGGTTTTTTTCCTGCTCTAGCAGCCTGTTGCTCATCTGGCACATGGCACTGGTGGAGTGATACCACAGCTGGCTGCAAACCACAGCCTGAAGAATTAGCACTTGAGCTCCTGTCACGTAGCTGCCCTTGGAAATCTCTTCCCAGGTCAGTAGCCATTGTTTCCTTATCACATCTTATGGGAGAGAGAGGTTTTTATGATACCCACTTGTGACAGGCCTTTTCTCTTGGAAAACCAACTTACAGAGCACTGTCACACATGTTTGCTGCAATGCAGACAATGCTGGTTTCAATAGTGAGCTTTAAAATCGTAGAAGGAGGAGCCCATATTTCCCCATTTCTCTGGAGATAGGTTAAACATTAATTCTTGGTGTGGCTGAGGGCTTGGGATTGGAAATTTGCCTTGCCCAAAGCAAAAAATTGAGCTTTCCTTAGTCCCAAGGCCATCGAACAGCAGTTGAGGGACTATAAATTATCCTATTTTTCCCTTTTATATGTTTTTTTTTTTTTTTTTGTGGTGGGAGATGAAGCTCTCAGGTAACAGCTGGGATGGGGAGAGGACATTAGGTAAAGTCAGGAGGCTGGGAGGGAAGACAGGATGTCACCATGTAGTCCATCCATGCTGACTGAGCTGCTTGGCCTGTGCAACATCAATGGGAAAAGGGCAAAAGAGTCTTCACCTTTCATGTTCTGGGTAAATCTCTGCTGAAAAATGGATCCTGCTGAAGGGACCAATTTATTCTGGGGACTGAGCAGTGAAGATGAGAGATGGGAGGTGATGTTTTTTGAAGAGGAGCTGTGGCAGTAAATGAACAAGTTCAGCCTGGGGTTTTTCAAAAGGATAGAGCCCCACTCTACCGAAACACCTTTTTCAGGACAAACCTCTGCAAGAAGATGCAAAGCAGGTGAAGATCTGCTCCAAGGAAGCTGCAGGACTGTGTTTGAGCACCTCCATCATTCCCAAGAATTGCTGCTGAGCCTTTCACACTAACCCGACTCACCTCTCTGTAAGTCACTTCTGCGCTCAGCCCTCCTCCCACCCTCACAAAAACCACTGGTCCTCAGGACCTCTACACTGTCACACCTGAAACACACCAGCAGCACTTCTGATATTGGATATTTGTCCACCTTGGAAATCAGGACAGAGTGAAATCTGGAGAGCCCTACGTGCTGTACGAGGCCTGCAGGTCAGCACTGACACTGCGGTGTAACCGAAGTCAGGCTTTGACCCTTAACTTGGAAACACAAAGCTGAATTTTCCCCTCATTTCCCCCCTCCTGAATACTCCCTGGTTCCCTACATGGCTGTTCTGTATTATGATCCCTTTAAATAAGCAGCCTGTCATTAGCTTTTATCCCAGTGCTTGCTCAGCCGGCCTAAAGCCTAGGTCTCTTTGTTTTTAAGACTTGCTTGGTGTGTAAGTGCCAGATGTTTCCCATCTCTTGGCTCTTGGTGAAATAAACACAAACTGCCATAACCTTCACCTTTCAACTCTTACATTACCTATTCCTAAAGTACAAAAAATGGATGTGTGTTTATGCAGCAAGGCTTTGAACTACCTTCCAGGTTTATGTCAAAAGCCCGATTCTCCAGGCAAAGATAACAGATGAGAAGGGATTTTGATGCTGCTATAAAAACCACCTCCTGCACCAATGGAGCAGTAGTCTTCATGGAGCAGAGTAATCTGTGGGGATTAGAGACCCTGTAAAACTGATCTGACTTTCAGGCCAAATCACTCAGCTCTGGATTTGGGTCTCCTGGGAAGCAGAGTGCTCTGTGGGTGACAGCACAGTTGTTTGATATAAAAGCAGCATAAATGTGCAGAGTCCATGGGGATTTTTCTGATGTGTCACAGCTTTTAGCACAAACTGTGGAGCTCACCCCTTTAATGTATGTCCCCTATAGAAAGATAGAAAGGTTTGGGTTGGAAAGGATCTCCAAGATCATCCAAATCCTGCTGTCATGGGCAGGAACACCTTTTACAGCTTTCCCCTTCCTGCCACAGCAGCAGCAAAGCTGGAGGGGTTATTAAAGGAATTTTCTTCATTAGGAACAGCTCATCTAAATTCATCCTGGAGTTATTTTTCTTCCTGCCCTTCTTTTGCCTCTCATTTTGTAAGATCTTCCTTGAAGGCACCCGGGTGATTTGGCTTTTGTTGGGGCATTGAGGGCTTCTCCAAGGGAATATTCACATGTCCTGGGGAGGAAGAGTGGGTAAGTGGCCCCAAAAGGCTGGGACCAGGTGACACACACCCAAAACTTCCCAGGAACAGCTCACCCAGGCTTAGATGTCCATAAGAAACTCATAGAGCAGCTTTTCCTTTTTAACTTGGTTCAGTAACCTTATGCAATAAACAGGGAACAAGAGGTGTAATTAAGATTGCAAAAGCGTTTCAATTAGGATTCCAAGTGAATTAGGCAAATAGAATTTTAATTTGTACTAATTCCTCTCTTCCCAGGGAAATGAAGTCTTCCTCTGAGGATGGCTTTTGTGTGTCATAGAGTCCCCTGAAAGGTGAATTGGCAAAAATGAGCAGTGAAATACTTTAACCACTATTCACTTATACATACTGAAAAAAATGTATTTTCCCCACTGTAAACACATCAGTTGCTACATCTTTTCCCTCTGCAGACAGCCAAAAAATCTTCCCTGCAAACCAGGGAAATTCTTGCAGAGAATAATTATGATCAAACTTCCTTTTGTGTTTGGAGATCATCCGAAAATTCTCCTTGCATTTTGTTGCAGTCCTCAAGCCAAACTTTCAGAGACCATCAATTTTGGAGTAGTGCCCATTTGCAGGGTGACTGTGCCATCCACAGAGATGTAGGAGAGAAAGGGTAGGAAGGCAGAGCCCTGGGAAGGCTTTTCACAGGCACTGAGGAGCCTCCACAGAGGGCCTGGCCTCTTTCATGACCTCTCAGTGCATATTTCCTTAAGCAGGCTGACTCAGGATGCTGGGGTCACTGAAACACAAGTTGTTTCAAAGGCTGGACCCAAGTGTACACACCATGATCTTCTATAAATCCCTATTAAACCTCAGCCCTCAGAGCAGGGGTGGTTACTGTGGTCTTTGGGGGCTAAGGAGCAAATGGCACACAGTGACAGGAATGGATTTCAGGCAGCCCAAATTTATGCCCTGAGCATTTGCTCAGGCCACCCATCCATCCAAGCTCTTATTGATGATGCACTGAGGGAAACTCAGAGATTTCAACCATGGCACAAACCCAGGTGTCTTCATCATTTCCTTATCCTGCATGGTGCCTTTCTGTCTAAGCTCTAACCTAGAAACCTATATGTGGGTTTAGAAACTGAGGTTTTTCTATATATTAACCTTGACTGAAGTCCAGCATATTTTGGTGACATCTTAAAAATGCAAGGAATGAAATTAACATTACATTGAATTGAATTGAATTGAATTGAATTGAATTGAATGCCAAACTGCTCATTGTTAAGCCTGAAACTTATTAGAAGTTACTGTAATTTAGGAAATAGATCTCTGTTTTATATATATATAGATAAATAGATATAGATAGAGATACACACACACATATATGTTTAAGGTAGCTATACAATAATTTATATATATATCCTTATATTTTGATGACTCCACTCCTGTTAGTGCCTCACTTTACATGTGGTTTCTACTGAAGCTAAATATTTTTAAATATCCTGCTATGTAAGTGTGTGTGTAAACATATATGTTTTGAGTTTAAATAGTCAGTTTGATAGTCTGGAAAATACATAGACAAGGTTCCCCCACCCAGAATTTCTCTGGGCATCCTGGTCCAGTGTTCAACCACCCTCACTCTATAAAAAGCCTTTGTTTTTTACATATAAATGGAATTTTCAGTATTTCTGTATTGCCTCTGGCTTTGTCACTGGGTATCACTGAGAAGAGCCTGGCTCAGCCTCCTTCAGGCTGCCCCATCAGGTGTTTATCCACATTCATAAGGTAAAATGGTATTCAAATTCATTCTTGGCATCTTCCTATCACACTGCAAGAGCAATGTACATTAAAACACATTCTAGGTTTTGTTTTATTCTGTTACCTGAAGGCAGTAAATCACAGGGTTACAGAGGTTACCTCAGTTAGGAATAAAGCCATCACCTTCAGCACTGGTTTCAGTAAAAACACAAACACTTCTGCAGTCAAATGGCAAAGTTTTATGGCTGTGGTTCTTTGCAACAACTAATAAATGTTTGTTTGCCATTTCTCTCTGGGGCAACTGTCCACTTGCTAATTTACACACCACCAAGAGGCCACTGAACTCCTTCCTGTAGGTATTAACCCTATCCATTACTGTGCCACTGAAAACACAAACTGCCTGGAGGCTGAGAGGTGTTTGGAGCAAGAGCAGCTCAGTCCACAGCAGCTCATCCTAAAGGGAGCTTGAGATCCCTCAAGAGCCTTGTGTTTCCTGAAGCGACCCCAGGGCAGCGTTTCAGCCCTGAGGATTAATCCTGTGGAGAGCTTTTCCACAGCTGTCACTGTCCTTTGGAGAGCACGGAGCTTTTTCTAGTTTTCCTTCAGCTTTTCTTTGCCCTTCCCTTCTTATGTCAGACCCACACCAGCAGCAGTCACTTTCACTATATTGTCTGATTTCTCCAAAAATTTGTATGTGCCCAAATTACCTCCTCAACATTCACAAATTTTACTTGTGTGGGCCAAATCTTCAGACTCTTCTTCCTCAGCCTGGAAATTGTGTGCCCAGCTCTTCCCTGGGCTTATTTATAAATGCACATCTCAGGGTTTTATGTGTTTGTGTTCTTTGAAAACCTCATCTGTTTCCCTGGAGATTTCTGCTTCATCAGTTCCTGTCTGTGGGTCCCTGGTTGATAACCTGACTTCTAAAAGCCTGTGAATGCACTGACTGCAGTTGTTTATTTGTTTTCCTTCCTGTTTGGCTTGAAAAACCTGCTCTCTCTAACATTTGCTATTAAAAACTTTAAGAGAAACGCTCTTGCGTAATTTATTTCTGTTGTTGTTAATTACAGTTCTCCAGGTTTTTCCTCCCTGACCTGGTGCAGCAGCAGGAGCACAGCGCTGCACTGGAGTTAACAGATATTTCTGCATGGGTGCTGTGCTCTCCACAGAGCTCCTTGGACCAGGAATAGCCTGGGGATATTTTGCTCTGCCTCATACTGTGGATTTCCCAAGCCTGTGGCTGCTGCATGAAACAAGAACTGGAACAAGATTGGACAGTGCACACTGGAGAGTCACAGAGCTTAGAGTGGTAATGGAACTGCCACTGGTCTTTCCATTTTTTATGTAGAGGCAGCAAAGCCTGGAGAACAAGCAGCACTTGGAAGATGCCATTATAGAATGAGAGAAGGGTTGGCTTGGAAGGGACCTTAAGAAACATTTTGTTCTATCCCCTGCCTTGGGCAGGGACACCATCCACTATCCCTGGATGCTCCAAGCCCTGTTCAACCTGGCCTTGGACACTTCCAGGGATCCAGGGGCAGCCACAGCTTCTCTGGGAATTCTATTCCAGGGCCTCCCTACCCTCGCAGGGAAGAATTTCTTCCTAATCCCTAATATAAACCTGTTTTATCACTCCATGTCCTTGTAAATAGTTTCTCTTCAGCTTTCTTGGAGAATCACTATTTAGGCAGCACGAAACAAGAAACCCCAAAAAGCAACAAAACCAAATCAACCAACCAAACAATTGTGTAGGTTTCAGCATAGCTGAAATGTTTCATGAGTTCCCCTGGAAGTGAATAAAAATGCAAGGAAACAGCAAACCTAAACCACCTGCATCACCTGCCTGTGCTGCTGCTCCTGCTGGCAAGAGTGAAGCTGTGGGAGGTGCAGGTCACAGAGGTCTCACCAGGTCCCTTCACCTGAGGAGCTCCTGAGTCTCCAGCAATGCCAGTGACAGTGACCAACACATGAGGTGGATCCCTGTCCCTGGGAATGCCTTTCTGGCCTGGAGCAGAGCTGGAGATAAGCCTGGTTTAATGACATCACAGCCTGACAAAGACTGCTGGACTCTGGCCTCTTGTTCCTGCTCAGCTATTGCAGAGTATTCACTGCAAAACACTTGAAAGGTGATGTTATTTACAGCTCCTATGAATCTGCCTAGAAGGACACAGAATGTGTTTTTCCCAAAGGACAAAACCTGTTTGCACACAAGGAACCATCTCCTGAGCACCAGCACTTTGCAAGTGAACCATTTCCACCCCACCACTGCCCAACAACAGCTGCAGATTCAGCTTTTGTCAAAAACACCCACACAGAGCTGACCCAAAAATAAAGAAACCTTCGTTGAGATATTTTTCTTTTATAGCTCCCAACTACTGTAAACTGTGGAGGAGCAGAGCTGCAAAGCTGGCCATTAAACTGTCTGCTCTTTCCTGTTTGAACAGGACCTCTCCAGGGTTTTAGCTGCCTCAACCACCATGGGTCAACATCCAGGAAGGAAGACGTTTCTAAGGAAACCAAGGAGGCTTTCCACCAAGGTGGTTGCATGAAAGCACTGAGACTGGTGAGAGTGACAAAAAGCAGTTCATTGGATATTGTAGAAAAAGGTAAAAAGTTATTGCATGCAGGCTGTTTTTATAATGAGGCCATTCAGGCATAAAATCACTTTAAATAGGTAGTTTGTTTCCACATTGCAGAATTATTTTCGTCCTGCTCTTTCAAGGAGGAGTTTATCTAGGCACAGTGGTGTATAAATAATAAATAGCCCCGGGGGCAAGGCATTTTTACTTTTTTTCCCCCTGCTTCGTATCCTGTTGCAGTTGGTCTCGGGCTGCAAAATGAATTTTGTTTTCTGAAATAATATTATTTACCTTGAGCACAGTCCTCTGTGAGAGGCCACGCATTCTGTTCTGCAGTTGCAATGTCCCAGAGCAGACAGGAGCTTTACAGCCCAGCAGTTGCATTAAATGGCTTTTCTGTGGGTTACAGGGCAGTTTTCTTTGAGGACAGGTACAGTGCCATTAGCTCAGGGGCCTCCAGGAGAGTTTGGTGTGTGCATCAGTGTTTGGATTGGGCACACACTGAGTGGTTTGGGGATTACCCATGGACAGAAGTGCAGGATCACCCTGAAGGTGGTGGGTTAGAGAAGGAGGTGATGGCCACCACGCTGGGGATGCAGCATGCTGAGACTCTGGACAGGCACAGCAGGTTCATTTCTTCTGTTTTCTGCCATGCTGAGCATCTCTGGATATATCTGAATAATAACCAGGTCCAATCTCCCAGCCAGAGAGACCAGGAGGCCACACCAGCACCAGCACTTCTCTCACAAGGCTCCATCCCACCCCTGGAGCCCTGCCCTCCGTGGGCTGGGATGAGCCTGCCATCAACACCAGCTGGGAGGAGCCAGTTTAGGGTCTGAGCCTCCAGCCTGGACCCCTGGTGAGTGGAAGTGGTGACCACCAGCCCTGCAGAGACCCCTCAGGACAGGAGGGAGGCTGGAGCAGCTATGGGGGTGAGCCCTGCTCACCACTGCTCCCATTTTGGAGGCAGTTTGGGCTCATTACCAATGACTGCCCACAATTTAATCCCAAGGGCTCTTGGTTTGAATGTCAGTCTCTCTCAGCTAGCTCTGACCTTGGCCATTTTCTCCTGGCACAGGCCTGTGTGTTGCTACTCTGCACTCCAGTCCCTGCAGGGAGCCCTTGCTCACTAGAGCAGAACTGGACTGAGCAAACAACAAATATTTAGGAGCCTCAGGGCATGGAAAAAATGGACTTTCCCTTCTCTAATTTGTTTGTAGCCTCAGGCTTTCCCTATAGACTTGATAGGAGAGAAAGAAAACAGGAGAGTGCTGCTGCTTTTTGCCTCTTCCTTGTATTGGCACCTGTGCATCATCAGGGATAAATGATGGCAGTGAAACAGGCAAAAACCCAGGATTTTTGGTGTGAGAGACACAGGGTTCAGTGGGGAGATCCCAGAATGAAAAAAAAACTCAGTAGGATGTTCGAGGAGGGGGTAACAGGGACCTGCAGCTGGGAAGGGTTGGGTTCAATGGGCTGGAGCAAAGACTCTCCATCACACGTGCCAGAGAGGTCCAGAAGTTTGAACCTGGGGGAAATAAATGGAAAATGTTGAGGAAGGATCAGCCTGAAATGATCCAGACACACAATAAAGTCCCAGGTTGCCGGAGGGGGAGGGAGGGAAATTCCTGCTCTCCTCAAAGAGCTGAGTGATTAGCTCTAAAAGCCATGTGCCAACTCCTCCTGCTCAAGATAAAATAACAGGTCATCTGTTGCAGCCCAGGGCCTTCCAGGCTGCAGCCTCATTCCTGTGCCCCAGGAATGCTGGTTCAGAGGTCACCTCACAGCTGAGCAAGGACCAAGCTCATTTTCAGTGCAAGCAGAGCCCCCTGGGCAGGTCCCTGTGCTCAGTCCCTCACACCCCCTGGCAGAGAAGGAGAGGTTTGGAGGTAACAGCCTGGAACTGGTGATGCTAGAGCAGCTGCTGGTGGTGTCACCATGCTGAGATGGGGATTTATCTTCACTCATGTTGCAAAAAAGCTTGAAATGAAGACCTGCAAAATAAATCTGGCATGAGGGAAACCCCCATGGTCCATTCCCTTGCATCCAAACACTGTCTTCATGCAGGAGGCATTTTATTCCTTCCCCAAGCTGTGCCTTCACCTGCATGGTGGTGATCTTTGTCCCAGCTAAAGATGCAGAATGTTTGCAGACAAGTGTAGGTCTCAATAAGCTCTTCACCAACACATAAAAAGTAAAAAAAAAAGAAAAAAAAAAGAAAGAAAAGGGCCCCTCTTTAAAATGGAAACATTCATATTTGGGGTTTGAAAGGACCTTTCATAGCAGTTGCTTGCCCCTGGTTTCCTATTACTAGAACAGTAATAATTAATGGGGTTTGGAAGGTGAAACAGCTGGGACAGCAGCACCTGGAGCACAGCAGACACCCCCTGGGTGCTGGGCACAGGGATGTCCCTGTCCTTGTCCTTGCTGGGAGGAGGACTGCCCCCACCTGTACCTGGAGCTGTGCTGCTGGAGAGCTGCACGATGGAAAGGCCACGTGCTGTCAGCCTAGAACGCAGTTTCCTTTTATTTTTTGCTTTTCCTCAGACAACACTGAAAAACGCAGCGCAGAACACAGGTGAAATAAAAAGAGAACCCCTTAATGGGACAGGTAAAACCGCAGGGAGATCCTCTCCTCAATCCAACACTTGTGTTACAGGGCCACCAGGTGAAAGGGCACTGGGAACTTCGGGAAAATCTAAACCCATGTTTTAGACGGTATTTTAGCCCACATTCCACCTGAGCCGCGAATTCCCATCCTATCCCCTTCCCTTACACACAACGCTGTTTTTCCTGTAACAAATCCCGTATTTGCAGTCCTTTATTGCCCTCGGATAAACCACTGCCCTTCCTCAGAAAGAAACAACCCACAAATACATCACAACTGCAACACAAAAGCTCTCAGGGGCTTGCTGAGGTACCCTGCGAGCCTTTCTAGGTTTTAATGTTTATTCATTATAAGCAGGAGCAGCTTTTTTCCATTACAAAGTGATCTATTTCACAGCTTTCAGCCCAGAGTGTCAAGCAATCAAGCAGCAGTTATGCCTTAACAATTGCTAATATATTTCAGCACCTAATGAATCTATGCAAAAAAGGCAGGTAAAGGCTAGAAACAGCCTACAGTTAACTCCTGCCCTCCCCCTACAAGGATTTTTACCCCCTGCCTCCCAATCTTATATTTTTACTGCGTGGCAATTAATTAAAAAGATCAAGATAGAAGAAAGATGGAAACCTTATTACTGGTGTTGTATTTCCATACTAGTTTTGCCCAGGGAAAACGTTTCCCAGGAGATTAGCTAATAGTTAAGCTATTAAAATCTTCTAAACTGGAAAGGTTATTTGCAAGGTCAGGCAACTTTACTAAGCTGGTAGTTTCAAAATTATCCCGGGTTCCTTTACTAATTCATCGATCAAAATGACACGTTTTAAATTACAGATGAAAATGGGACAGATTTAAGTTCCCGTCATGTAACCCCTGCATGAAAACTGCACATTACAAGGCTCTGACCGTGGTAATTTTTAAGTGAGAATGAAACATTTGTTCTTATTATGAAGTGCTGATTTACTACAAATTCACAAAGAGCTGAACCAGCCTTCACACGGAAAACAGGTTCATC
The DNA here is from genome assembly GCA_013398075.1 of Notiomystis cincta. Taxonomy (NCBI): domain Eukaryota; kingdom Metazoa; phylum Chordata; class Aves; order Passeriformes; family Notiomystidae; genus Notiomystis; species Notiomystis cincta. The sequence continues at coordinate 259,080 of VZRX01002189.1, forward strand.
TCACCAGCTTCTTCCAGGGGCTTTTAGCAGTTAACAGGACATTATTCCCCACTAACATCAGCTATCCTTCCAATTCCCACTTAAAAGCAGGGATGCACTTCACGGGGAGGAGAGATAAAGGAGGGCTCTGCTCATGGATTCACTAACTTTACCCAAAATTTCTGCGTGGGAATCCCAGAGCTCTGCAGGGGCCAGCTGAGCTCCTGTGAGCTGTCTCAGGGCAATACTAAATCCCACAGGCAGGTTCTGGGATGTCCCTGTATGAGAGCTGTTCCCATTGGTGTACCAGCAGAAATTCCCTGGATCAGTGGCTGGGGTCAAAGGTTTGCTTCTTCCCTTCTGCTTTGGATTTTGAAGTCCTCCATCTACATCAATATTTGGGTCATCCAGATGCCACCCTGCTAGGGTGGGGTTTGGCGTTTCCAGGCTAACTCTGTCAATCTGTTGTTGCAACTGTTCCTAGCACTAGGAGCCCCGTTTGTGGATCATTCCAGCTTGGGCACTGCAGAAGTAGCATTTGAAAAGTCTTGCTCTGGAGAGACTGAGCATCTCTTATATTTGAAGTCTGGTGCAGAGAGGAACATTTGCCTCTTTTTTCGTGAAAATAAAGTGAGGAAGGAGTTGGGGAGGGGTTAAACAAACTTTTAGGAGGCAGACAGGTCCAATCATCCAAAATCAGCACAGAGCACTGAGATGCCCCAAGTTTAAACAAAACAACTTCCAGCTTTTTAGGGATTGCTGGGGAGGCCCAGACTGGCAGACCTTGAGGCTTTTGCATGCTGTGCACAGCACTTGGTGCTCATGAGATCCATGTGCCCCCCTGAGCCATGTTTTTAAGGATGGTTTTGTGCTGTCAGAAGCACAAGGGCTGTTCCACCACTCTCTGCCTCAAACCATCCACGTTTGGGGGCAGCAGTGGCAGAACTGCTTTTCTCTCCATCTGGCCCCTCTGTGTCCTCCAGCAAAGGAATCAGCAGTTGTGGCTACAGCTGCAACAAACCCCATATGTGGAAGCTTGGATCATTTTCTTTCCCAGCCAAGGCATCTGGCTCTGTGGCTTGTTCAGCTAACAGCCTTGCTGGCAGGGCTGCAATAGTCATGGAGAGGCTTGGGGAGGAGCTCACCTGTCCTACAGGGCACTTTTCATTCTTTGCTTTGAAAGGATGTGACTCACTGACATAAATTTCAGAGACTACAGAGGAAAACGCTACTGGATAATAACGATCGCCTTTCAAAGTCTCTGCTGTCGTATCTCCTGTTACTCCAAGAATTGCTCCTGTCAAGGTAATGTGTTTATAAGGTTTTTTTCATCGTGAACCAGTTGCAAAGTATTCAGGCAGCAGGACATATGGAAATCATCTGAGGTTTTAGTGCAGTACACTTGAAAGTGATCTCTTCAGGAGCGTGGGGGCTCGCGAGTTGCAGGGCATTGTTTAATGCCAGACTGCTGAGGCTTCACCCAGAGCTGATGCATGGCAGGAAGGGAATCTGAAACTCCTCAGTCTTTCATCTTTGGGGGGATCACTAAGCTCTCAGGGTTGAAAGTGTCTTTGGTGCTGGTCAAAAAATCTCCCACTAAACTTTTTTCCAGGGAGAACATGGGGTTTGGTTACGTCAACACCATCTGTGTTCTCAGAACGTTTGTTTTTTTCTACTGGAAACTGAAACCCCCACTGGTGAGCGGCCCAGTTCTCCCATCCAACACCTGACAGGGGGATTTGGAGCAGTGATGAGCATAGCATCACCCACTCTGGTGATGTTTTCTTAAGCTGGCACCTCTCTGTTGACACAGTGCTGAAAATGAGACTGGAGTGTAGTGCTGAGATAAGGGGGAATGGCTTTAAAGTGGAACAGAGTGGGTTCAAGATGGATATTAAGAAGAAATTCTTCCCTGTGAGGGTGGTGAGGCCCTGGCACAGCTTGCCAGAGAAGCTGTGGCTGCCCCATCCCTGGCAGTGTTCAAGGCCATTTTGGATGGATCTTTGAGCAGCCAGATCTAGTGGAAGCTGTCCCTGCTTGGAACTGTGTGATCTTTAAAGTCCCATCCAACCCAAACCATTCTCTGATTCTCTGATTCTTTGAATGATGACATGAGCAGATTACAGGAGTGAGACCTTCTGACTGTGACTCTTTCCACCTCTCATTTCTTGCCTGGCACATCCCTGGCTGCACAAATTACTTCTTATCAAGATCCAGCAACGTTCTTTGACACTTTTTATTCTAGCTGGACTCCACCCTCAGTATCCTTGTGGGGCAACAGACCATAATTTCTTCATGAAGCACCAGCTGTAGAACCTGCCATGGCTCTGATCATTGCTTGCATGGTAACTCCAAAGCTGTGTGCAAGCAGGCATTGCACAAGACCAGCTCACACTTGCTGTTTTAACTTTGCCTTTGCAGTTCCAAGGTGAATGAAGCCTTCCAGCCCTGCAGAATTCCAGGGGTAAGAAACTCCATCAGCTGAGCCGATAGAAAAGTCCAGATCTATATGGGCAGAAAATAAATTTGCTTTGCAGAAGCCCTGGAGTAGAGAACACATGGGCTGGCAATTACCAGGCTTGTTTTACCTCTTATTTAAGTCACCGTATCATTAAAACTTTCCTTACTTGCAATCCCTTTGGTGGTTAAATTGCATATTTTTATATTTTAACAGGATGCACTTTACACTGGCACCTCTCTTAATTTCATCTCTGGGACTGGCTGGTTCAGCTTCTGGAACAAGAAATGGCTGAGCAGACCCATGTATTCTAGCAGAACATCATGAAGTCTGTAGTTTTCTTTAGGGGACAGCATGTGGGTTATTATTAAACCAGAAAACATATGTGAATAATTGAGGAAAGCAATCCAGCATTTAGGTTAGAAAATGTGAAGTCAGCTTGCTGTGAATAACATATCTCTGCATTTTGACCTGTTGCTGACAAAGAATATATTTCACTATTACCTGGGTAGAAATGATTGGGGATTTTTTCTCCTCTAAATGAAAGCCAGTTGAGAGAAGCTGGCAACAGACAAATGATGCTCATTCCTCCCCTGCTTTTACTTAATGGCTGATATCGAGATGCTCGGCATTCATTGGTGACATTGCTATTAAAAACATATTTCTTATCTGGCTCTTTTATTCCTACAAATCGAGCTTGGAAATAAATCTGTGCTGATGGAGCAGTGAGCAGGCAGTCATGGGAAGAGAAGAGAAGAGAAGAGAAGAGAAGAGAAGAGAAGAGAAGAGAAGAGAAGAGAAGAGAAGAGAAGAGAAGAGAAGAGAAGAGAAGAGAGCTGACCTCGAGCTCTTCTCGAGGGGCTCTTGAGAGCTTCTCCCTGGCTGTGCTTGCCATGCATCATTTTCACACAGGGAACAACAAAACCCTAATCCTCCAGGAGCCAAAAAACGTGCTGGACTCAAGAGAATAGATGTAAACCCCAAAGGAGGCCCCAGTGCAGCCACTCCGCCCAGCACTGGTGCTTTCTGGGGTGGACTGGGACACCAGAATCTGTGTGGAGTTCTTCCTGTAGCAATCTCAGGTGGAGGGACAGGGCAGGAGTGCTTGGACAGCAGCAGAACGTGCTGATCCACCATGCAGTGCACTCTGCTCTTGGCAGGAGTCCATCCTATTAATCCCATAAATAAGTATATTAATATGTCAATATGTGGATGGAACACATTGCCAAGTGCAGAATAATCCCTGGCAAGAGATGTGTGTGCATGTGTGATACATGATATACAAACACCATCCTACCCAGATCAGGTTTCCAGAGTTAAAAATACATGATGAATTAAAATTTCATATGGAATTCTATCTTTGGTGAGTACTGGAAAACATTACTTTCCCCCTTCAACCCCATAAAGGCTTTTATTGGGGAAGATGAGTACATGTTTCACAGTCTTTTCCACAATGGAAGGGAGTGTTTTAATCACAAGTGTTGCTGGGAAGAAATGAAATTACCTTACCAGATTGTTTTAAGGTACTAAAAAAACCCTGCAATGGTCCTTAATGCCATGCAGGCGAGGTGGGACAGCACAGGGACTCAACTGAAATGTTGTCAATGAAAAATGTCATCTTTATTTACATTAACCAAACATGAGCTTGAGGTGTTTTGTCACCAGTTTATCTGAATTTCCATGTTTATTTTAGTTCTGTCCTTGGGGCATGGACAAAGCTTTACATGAGTATCTGAAGCCAGCAAAGGCATAACTGAGGCTTTTTAAGATCTACAGATGGGCTTCTTTGGAGTGCTGGCAGTGTGTGGATCAGGTATCTGCCCTGAGGGATCGGGGTGTCTGGTGACAGGGAAAATCCCAATCTCGTAATGGCATCACCTATGGAGCAAATGGAAACAAAAAAACCAGGAGGGCTGGGAAAAAAGGGGACACTGGGTGCCTCCAGATTTCATGTCAGCTCGGATTTGGCCACATGTTGGAAATTTCTTGCTGCAAAGTCCTGCTAGGAGCACAGCCCGTTGTTTGGCTGCAGGAGGACACGTATCCAAAGAGGAATCCCATCACTCCTCCAGTGGGAGCCAAACCCCACCAAGGTCTCCTCCACCAAGGGAGGCTCTGAGCTGCACTTCTCAATCTTGAATTTCAGTGCAACAGGGACACTTTGGGCTCCCAGGAGCTGATTGATTGTGCCTCTGGCTGTGCAGGAGCCACACTCACTGCAGGGACCTTCAAAGGCAAATCCTGAGATATTCCAGCCTGGATTAGCAGGGATAACATCCCTCCTCTCCCCTTGCAGGACTCCCTCAGGAACAACCTGAAATGGTATCAAAACAAAACCCCTCTGTAGCTCCATTTTGCATTCAGCCCTACGAGGGCAACATGGGACGAATCGATCAAACAAGATTGATGAGGCCACCAGGAAAAACTTGGGTGCAAACCACTTCCAGATTTACCACCAGCTTTGTCTTTATATTCCCACTGAAATCACAATTTTACTGCAAAAGTAACTCAGGAAGGAACCAACCACTTTGGAGCCAGGCTCTTGGTGCAGCTTTTATTTGTGATATTTTTCCATTATGTCTAAACATAGTTTTAATTTCATGTCAAAATAAATCTGAGGCTGGTAATTTTTATTATTGTTTTACTGAGAAAAGACAGTAAACTACTTGCTTTGGCTGCACTTCCAATGCTGTAGGAATTATTTGTCTAAGCACAGGAGCAAAGAGAGGTGAAGAATAAAAAATAAAAGCACCTGCCCACAAAATTCTTTAATCCCTTGCAAAAATTGGATTAAGGCTCAAGACATTGGGCAAAAAATGTCATGTTCCCTGTTTCAAAGGAAAGATGTCAGCTTAGAGAGCAATGTGAAAAAGCTGCAAAGTTTGGGTAAAATCCCTCTCCCATGGTTTGTAGTGCCAGCCAAAAGCAGGCAGCAAAGAAGAGTCATCAGCTCTCAAAACTGTTCTGTCTCTACCTCAAAGGCATGTAAATCCAAAAATCCCAGCTGCTTCCTTGACTCCATGAAAATAAAGCAGAGAAAGTGCTTGGGAAAATGTGGGTGAGCAGCAGCACCCATGGGGAGGATGGGAGGAGGAGGAAGGGGAAGAAAAAGCTGCTTTTCTGAAGTTTCTACCACAAACTCCTCTTTTTAGGTTTAAGAGAAGAATAATATCTTTTCCCAGCTCTGAAGTGAGAGGGTCTTTGCTGAACCCTAGGACATGCACAGGGAGGTTCCACACAAGAAAAATAGAGGGTTTAAGTGCAGAAAAAGAGTGATCTAGGAGAGAAACATAGGGAAATTGTGTAGTCTAGGAGCTCCCTGTAGCCCCAGTCAGGCTGCACCAACACCTTGGCCTGACTTCTTCCTCCAGAAGTCGTCCCTTTGGTGGAGCTGGGTGGACTGGAAAATGTCCTGGTGTAAAGTGATGTTGGCAGAGAAACTGGAGAAAGAGGAGGTCACACCATTTGTGGAAGGGAAGGGTCACACCTTTTGTGGAAGGGAAGGGTCACACCTTTTGTGGAAGCAGTCTGGGCAGGGGAGCACAGGCACCGCTGGCAGCTCGGCTCTTCTGGACCTGATTGATAAACCAGAAGTGCAGGAAAGGAGATGAACCCTGGCAGAGCTGTTGGTAGGATGGGGGTTTCTCCCTTCACCAGCGAATCCAGCCATCCCCAAACCCCTACCTCTCCATATTTTAGGCAATTAACCCCCCAGTTTTAACTCCAGTGAGCTTCAGCTGGTGCTGTACACTGTTATTTATTTGTGCCTCCTGGTGCTGCTGAGCAACCCTCAGCAAGACATTTCCACCTCAGGTGCTGGCAGAGGAAGTGATATCATCCTGGAGGAACCCCTGGACCAAGAAGATGAGGCAAATGGGATTTTCAGAACCACTCTGAGCTGAAGGAGCTCTGATCTCACTGAGGTTAATTGGAGGAAGATCATTACTGGGGGCAGTCCCAGCCAGGGCTGTGCAGCTTCAGGCAGCGCTCCCTGAATGGATGCAGTGGGAAGTGTTGTCTCCTGGATCACAGCCCTCCCAGGGAATCTGGCCTTGATTAAAGCTGGAAAAGCAAGTTCTCAAGGGTGGCATTGCTGGTGACCTCCACAGGCTACACAGGACAGCAGAACAGAGCTGTGAGCAGCACTGCACCTCTTCTCTCCCTCCAGGAGATGCCTCAAAGGACAAAACCTGCAAGTGGAAAAGCTGAAAAGTGCCTGAGAGGAACAGATCTCCAGACAGGGAAGTGAGTGACTTCTGGGATAAGAAGAACTGGTATCTTGCACAATAGAATTCCAGAGTGACTCCAGATTCCCCTTATGGAGGCCAGGTTTGTTCTGTTACTTCCATGGAAGTCAGCTGCCAGGTTGCTTCTTTTCTTTGGCTGTTTCCATGGCTACTGAATAAAGCCTTCCCACTAACTCCTCTCTTGAAAAGTAGGAATTCAGACAAGTTTGAATTGTCTTTGGGGGAAAAAAATTAAAAGCTGAGTGGATCTGGCTTCTCCTCTAATCAGACACCATAGACATGCTGCTGGTTTCCACACCAAGAGGTGATTAGAACCAGAGGTGAGACCCATGGGTTAACTGGAAAATATTATTATGCTCATCCCACATGACCTTTCCTCACCAAAACGTTAGGAAACCAAGCTGTGCAGGATGGAGCAGCCTCAGATTGCTGGCAGATGTCAGGATGAAGAGAAGGAGAAGTTCATTTCCGCCTGTGAAGGAAAGGTCACCGAGGAGCACAGCTGATGGCAGCGTGGATGTGCCACTGAAAGTGACAGCAGCTGCTGCCAGGGACATTTTCCTGCAGGCAGCACATTCCACAAGGCCAGCTGGAGTTAGGGTGAGGTTAGGTGTAAATCTGTGCTCGACCTCAGACACCCACTCCTGTCCAAGCTGGTTTGAAAGTCGTTTTCACCCTGATATTTCCAAAGAGCAGCTCCTCAGGGTGGGTGGCTTCCGAAGAGGCTGATTGTAGGAATGAGTGGTGGTGGATGGTTGGATTGGGAAAACCTGCAGCTGCAGGAGTGGTGGGGCTGGATATTTTGCAGTGTTTGGACTGTTTGTGAGCATGGCCTGACTCAGCTGTCTGCATTTTCTCCCACACAAGAATGGATGTTTCATGCAAACTTTGCCATCCTGTTCTTGCTTCCTGTGTATAAGAAATGACCCCGAGGCAGAGGAGAAGATAATCGAGAAAATTATGGTGCATGAAGGATACAAATAAACCAGGAGCATTTTAAAAAGAAACTTTTCAGTATCTGAATCATTTAGCAGCAGAAGAGTTGGAGAAGAGGAGGAAGTTACTGGTTGATGGTAAAAAGAGGTGGCTGCACTGTGGAGATGTAGTTGTCCCTTACACAAGTGAGGAGGAAGAAGGCAAAGACTTTCTGCCTGCCAGGTTTTGGTTGGAACCACTCCAGGGATGGGAGAAGCTCTGGAGAAGGGTGAGTAGCTGGTGAGTAGCTCAGCTTGAACCAGATGAGGAGATGTTTAGACATTTGAGGAGAAGGTTCCGTGCCCAATGAAGGCAGAAGTCCCATCACCACATGAATGCTGGGCACCTCTCCCATCTCCCCAAGCAGGACATCCCACCCCTGGGAGTGTCCAAGGCCAGGCTGGATGGAGTTCTGAGCAACCTGGTCTAGTGGAAGGTGTCCCTGCCCATGGCAGGGGTGGAACTGAATGAGCTTTAAGGTCCCTTCCCACCCACACCATTGCATGAGTCCATGATTTTATGATCTCTGTTTGCAACACTGCTACTTCTCATATTGATCTTTTTACCCCTTCTCCTTCCATTTCATGTATGAATCCTTTAAAAATCCAGCAGTTCCAACCAAATCTGAATTCTGCTTTTATTTTTTTTTTTTTTTTTAAACAGGAACCCTTTAAAAAGCCTCTGCACAATGTACGACTCTGAATTAATTTCCTTTGCTTGAAGCCCTTCCCTGAAAATCAGCTCAGCTTTTTGGGGGCTGACTATTCACAAGCACAGCCTGAGCC
>VZRX01002189.1:267529-284775 GCA_013398075.1 Notiomystis cincta
AAAATCCGCAATTCCAACCAAAATCGAATTTTTGTTTTTTTTTTTTTTTTTTTTTAAACAGGAACCCTTTAAAAAGCCTCTGCACAATGTACGACTCTGAATTAATTTCCTTTGCTTGAAGCCCTTCCCTGAAAATCAGCTCAGCTTTTTGGGGGCTGACTATTCACAAGCACAGCCTGAGCCTGAGCCAGTCAAAGCTCAACACCTCTGAAAAGTCAGCCTGGGCTCCTCTGGGAACCGGGAGCTGAAGAGGCCACATGCACATGAGACGTGGCAGGGTCCTCCTCTGGCTCAGTTCTCCCCCCCAGTGACTCTCTCAGTTCTTTTCCCCTTCCTGGTGTGCCTCTTTTGAGACTGCCATGGATTGGGAATTCACCTTCAGATGAACTGCTGCTTGCCCAGAGTCCATCACTGCTCTGTGGTCACCAGCAGAAAAAAATGCCTGAAAACATTCATCATCATTATGATAATTAGGACTCTGATTGCTGCTCATTCCCAGGAAAACAACAGAGTTTTCTCACACAGAAATCCCCGATAAACCAGCAGCAAATCTTTTTATTTTATATAAATTGTTTCTAACAGGAAGAACACTCACTTCTCTCCTTTAGAGTAACATCTGTGGGTACCAACACCAGGCTCTGTGTAACCCAAGTGAAAACAGCAAAAGGTAAATGGGAAAGAGATGTCAACAGTGCTTCTAATCATCTCAGGCCTCCTTTGACACATGTTTTTAATTGCTTAGAGGAAAAAAAAAGGAGGGGGGGAAAGAAATAAACCCAGTTATGAATAATCTAATAAGCTTCCCAACCACCTGTGAAACGTGGCTTCCCAGCTGCAGAGAATCAAAACCAGGAATAGAAAACAGAGCATTCTCTGAGGCAGCACACATCCACATTAGATGCATGTCATTCCAAAGCCACAGAAGAAAAATGCATTAATGCCATTTTTGGGCTCATTCATGGTGTTCATGCCACTCCATGAAAAAGTATTTTGGAGGAGTGTTTATTTAAGGAGCACCAAGAATCTGCTTTAAAGTCAAAAGGTAGAGGGGGAAGATGGAAGAGGGAAACCTGCTCCTTGGCATCCTTTCAAACAAAAAGAACAACATCATCAGGAAAATCCCACATAACATGTATTTGAAGGATTGCAGTCCAGCAGGCAAAATTACTCAGGAATAATTAAGCATGTTTCCCTGATATAGAGATATTCAGGAGTAAGAATTTGAGCAAAGTAAAAATGCAGAGCTGTATAGGCCCGGCTTTATTCCAGAAGCAATTTATTTTCCTGGTATGAAAAGAGAGTTATTTTCACTGCATTTTGGAGCCACCCAGAAAATATCCTCCAGAAGCTGTTTTTCATGGGAAAGAGCTGCTACACGGAAGGGAAAAAGGTAACATCCTGCCATGGAGGAGGGAAAAGAGGGAGCTGTACTTTCAAGGCTGTTTTGACATGTTTTTTCTTCTGCACTGATCCAGACTTCAAATACAGCTTCTTAACCACGACAGCTCAGCGACCCACCCAGAGAACTCTTTTTCCACAAACAATATAGCGTCAGGAGAAGGAGCCTGAGAGGAAAAGCAAACACTCCTTAGAGCAGCTGCTTTATTTGGATAGTTCTGAACCACTGGCATTGGGGGCAGGTTTTAAGTCGGTGGGCGTGAGGAGAGGAAAGCTCATGGTTTTGATTTGAAGTAGCCACATCAAAACCTGTTTTAGAGAAGGGAATGGCAGTATTTTGAAAAATACATCCTTCTTAAGGGGATGTTAAGGAAAACAATTCCATGGGCTGTTGAATGATAAAAGCCAACATGCTGGCTGAGGAAAAAAAATTGCCTTTAAGTGCTTTGGATAAATGCAAGATATACCTTGCCTGGCTGCAGCAGTGCCTTTAGGTGAAGGAAGTTGTCATTCACACGTGCTGCTTGCAGGCACAGAAGGGTCAGCCAGTAGAATTGGTGACAAAATGTTGTCCTTTCTTCCCCATCAACCTGCACACAGTGTCAGCAAGAAGCTAAAAACTGTCCCACCCTAAAGGGATGCACATGGATACACCCACCCATCCTATCTGGGTACCTCCTACCAGCCAGGAGTCCCCAGGTCATCACTGGGGACAGCAGTGATGGGTGACACAAAACTGCCTGCTGGCAGCCATGGATGGTGTTGGACAGCAACACTGAGGGGGCTCCTGGGAAATTAGAACATCCCTCTCAGACTTGTCCAGCCCTTGGCTTTGCCTTTCACATGATAGCTGTGTTATAAACCTGCTCTGAGTTTTATTGGGTGACAGTGTTTCACATCTCCTGATACCACAACACTGCCTCTCCCCAGGATGGCTGCTCACACGTCCAAAGAACTCTTCCTACTTTTTGTGAACCACTTTGCACATTCCCACAGGTGAGGGAAAGCAAGGCAGCTCTTCTGCACTGCCAGAGGCTTCAGGGCAGATGGGGAGAAGCAGCAGATGGGTGACATCCCCACCCAAGTCCAAGGGTGGGGTGGGTGGCTCTGGCATGGCTCGACTAACAAAGGACTTCTGTGCCAGCCCCTTTCCTGATGGGCCATGAAGTTTCTGATTGAGGCAGCCAGAGATCAGCAGTGCACTTCCACAAAGGTTTTTGAGGTCTGGAAATGTGTTTTCATTGTGGAAAAAGAACCAAACTTTTCAAACACTTCCCCCCAAATGTTTGGGTTTTTGTTGTTGTTGTTGCCATTGAAACATCTGTTTCCAGATTGAGAAGATTGGGGTTCTCATTTAGATTCTTCTCTGCTTATAAATTGACCCCAGAAAATCTGAACACTTTCCCATGGAAATGTTATTAATGGGACTATTTCACTGCAAGATGTTCTGGTTTGGATGAAGCAGCGTTTTCCAACAATAATGACAACAAATCTCATTAAAATGTTTGAGTAGCTGCAGTCTCCAAAAGCACCAAGCAGCTTTTTGAGCATCTTCATGTCCTGCAGCCTAAACCATGCCACAACAATGTAACATTATTGTCACCCACCAGATAGGCAATAATTCGGAATTCACTTTGCATATCTGTAATGGACCCACATCAATGGAGCTTTGTTTGCAAGAAATCTCTTACAAAAATGGAAAAAGGAAAATGCCATGAAATACCTCCAGCCTCTCAATGCCATTCAGCAAGGATGCATTTTGGTCATTAATCATCCACATTTAGGCAAGCAGTTAGAAAAGCCCAGCTGTTCCAGGCCACAATGCTTTCCTTTATTGCATTAACGCCTCCCTACTAACAAGACAACTTCAACACACGATCCCCAAGAAGGGCCAGAATGCCTTATTCCCAACGTGGTCATTGTGGCATTGTTTTAGATTGAAAAGTTCATGGAGTTAATGCCTTTTTAAAAAATCCCAGTTGAGCCTAATTATCTTGTGAAGAGTTTTGTGCAGGCAATATCTGATTTCAAACCCGGCGGCTCCCGGGACCGCGTGGGCTCTCTGGGGACTCTGAATGTGAGCTCTTGTTTTCCCCTAAAAACCTTCACAGAAAGCACCATGCTGGGAGCAGTTTTGGTGAGGTGCAGGTTTGGGATGGGGCTGGGTATGAAACAAGTTTGCAGCAGGTGGGAGCTGCCTGATGCTTTGAGCCTGTGCTTGGGGCCACATCCTGCTGCAGCAGGGGCCAAATGGCACCTTAATCCTCCCCCTTCCAGGGGTGTGCAGTGCAGAGCTGCAGCATTTCCTCTGCTCATCTCTGATTTAGGAGCTTTTTTTCTCCCATGAATCAGGCATCCTGCTTCCAGCCTTCCCTTGCCTGATGCTCACACCCACTTCTCCAGCGACGTGGTCCCTTTGCTTCCCACCGCTCGCCCTCCTACTCACCGGTGTCCAACCATTCCCGGAGCTCCCAAGCCTGGGCTTTCCCAGGGGATTCAGTGCTGGGAGGGATTCAGGCACTGCTGAGCCACACCAGGCTGCTGAGCACTTCCAGGTGAAGCTCAGGCTGTATTTCCCTTCATCCAGACCTTGCACATCCTCCTGCACAAGACCTTGATTCCTCATTTTCCCCCCGGGCCTGGGACTGCTCTCAGCCACCCCCTCTTTTGGCAGGATCTCTCCCCATCCATGCCTTCCAGGGACTAAATCCACCACTGTTCAAACCCACAGCTTTGGAGTGGGTTTAAAATTTCCCAGGGCTCATTCCTCGGCCTCTGGCTTCCACACTCTCAGGAATTTGCCACACAAACGTATTCCTTCCTTTTATTTGTTTCTTCCACGTAATTAGAGGGGGGATTGTTTGCTACCTGTCATACCTTGGTTTAAACCATTTGGGAACAAAGTGAGAAAAGAAAAAAAAAAAGAAAAAAGAGACTTGCAGTAGATTAAGACTGCTGATTGTAGTAACAAGAGGAGGTATTTTAATGACAGGTTTAAGACTTGCTAAGTAACTGCCATGAGGATTATGAATACATTTTGTAACAGGGTAAGATTAAGAGATAATCCTTAAAAAAAAAAATTACGGCAAATGGATTTTAAGATGAAAAATAAACTACAAAAAACACCAAAAGCCTTCGGAAGTGCCGCAGAGGAAAAGTTTTCCCTAGAAATGTTGACTTTGTTAAACATTTTCAGGTCAGTGTCCTCGGCAGGATTAAGTAGCTGTGTCTTAAAGTGAGTGGAACGGCGTTGATTTATACCTTGTTTAATTTGGGCATTTTTTAGATGAGCTGACAAGCTCCTTGCCAAGCAGCAGCCTGGCATCCCCAGCCACAGGGAGAGTGGCCTGCAAGGAGCAAGCTGCCTTCCTGAGAAAACCAGCTCTTGCTCCTGAACAATGCTGTTATTGATACCTAAATGTCATATGGAAATTCTGAGGACGCTCGGGGCCTTTCTCTTTCCTGACTCCACAAGACTTGATCTTAACCCTCACCCCACTGAATCTCTGACCAGCCATTAGCTTTTGGGTTTGACCCTTTCATTCTGTATTCATCACCAGGAACACAGCAAAGGCTGTATTTTCACTCTTTATCAGTGGCAATATACTGGATGTGGCACCTTCTTGGCTGTACCCACAAATCCATGTAGATCCCTGCTGACTGTGAAGCACTTTCTGAGCAGGTTTTGGGGCCCTGCAAGACCAGCTGAAGACTTGAATTCTTGTGTTTGGTCAGGGATAACATCACCAGCTGTAACACAAACCCAACATTGGCAGGAAGGACTCTGCCTTTCTGCTGGCCAGAAGAAACTGGGACTGATTTCCTCACTATCTTTTTAAACTGACACTTATTCCATTACAAAGAGGAGTACCAAGTTAGAAATGAGTTAAAAGTGTTTTCAGGACCTGTTATAGACTCTTTCAGACAACTTGAAGCTGAGCTTCACCAGGTCCATTTTCCAGCTGAAAAATTGGCAGCAGGACTTGGAGTCCATAGAGGCAATCTCTGGTCCAAAGCATATCTGAGCTTTGTCTGTTACTGAGCAAGTAACACAATTTCTTTTTCCAAGAGGGATGCATTGATATTACCCAGAAATGAGGCACCTCAGGAGCCTTTCACTTAAAAGCAATAGAGAAAAAGGCAGTCCATGGAATTAAAAATAAGAATTAATAGAGCATTTTTTGGTTGGAAGCATCCTATTAGACTTTTACAGTCTATTAGGAGTAAGAGGTGATGATCACTGCCTGTCACACCGTGGGATAAATCCCAGCTGCCAAAGGCTGCATCCATGAATGGATCTTCTCCCCATTTCAGACTGAGGCAAGACTCAGACTAAGCTGCTGTGACCTTACATTGCATTTTGGGGCTGCAGAAGGGCTTTCTGGGATTACAGAGAGAGAAATGACAGCAAACTGATTTAAGTGAAGGATAATGTAGCTCAAAAGGACAAAGCAGTTAGGACATAACCTTCCTCAAGACCCTCTGGAATCAGTGCAAGCCACTTGGCATATCAGGACAGGTTTTTCAGCAAGCTTGTGGTTAAGTGTCCAGTTAAGGTCTTTGTTTGGTCCACAGCCTGAGAGAAGCAAAAATTGCTTTTTCTCCCAGAGAAACAGTTTCTTGCCAAGTATCCCCACACAAAGAAAACAAACACACAAGAAGGCACCATTGCAGATACCTAGGGAGATAAGCTGCAAAAACATGTGCTCTGGGCAAAAGTGCAAGGTGCAGAATGTGAGTTCATGGTCTACATGTGTTCTTCACTCTGCTTTGTTTGTTTTTGCTCGGTTTTGATGTGTTAAATTAAGGGATAGTTCATGGCCATAAGTCATCTTCTTGCTGTTGGAAGCCAAATAGTGGGAAGCAGGTATCTTGCACATCAGAGACCAGCTGTTTCACTGGGAGACTTCAAATGCCAGAGCAGGAACATGAGCAGTTGTTCTGTGGCTTTACGATGTTGAATTACTGTGAAGTTTCAGGAACAAAAATTGCCCTAGGTCTCAACAACAAATTAGAAAGGGATGAAAATATCTGCTGCTCAAAGGGCTTCAGTTATTGAGATCATGAGTACTGGGGGTGAGACTGAGTTTCTGTGCTCCTATGTGGGGCAGTTGCTGCTCTGAAGGCTTTGCTTGGAGCGGGACCAGCCCGAGCAGCACCCGAGGTGGTGAATCTGAAAGGGTGATTCTGGCCCCACAGTTCAGCAGAGGGAGGGAAAGATGACACTGCCTCTTTCACACAGGGACATGCCTGAGGCCAGCTGTGTCCCCTCAGGTGGCTGGGGTGCTCCTCTCTCCTCCTGCCATCAAAAGGGGAAGGCTCCTCTTTCCAAATCCTTTTCCTTCCTCCTCTATTCTGTGCTTCTATCTGTGAAAGCCCACGTTTTTTCCTACTCTGTTTTCATCTGCTCCTTCATCAGCTATTTTTGTGATCAGACCAGGCTGGTTGGGACCCTGAGCAGCCTGCTCTGGTTGAAGGTGTCCCTGCTTACAGTGACAGAGTTGAACTCTACAGTCCTACAATTTTCATCCACGGTGGGGCCAGATATTTCCTGCTAAATGCGGCCTGGCTGCTGAAGCTCTTTGTGCAATGCACAGAGGTGGAAAGTCTTGTAAAGGCACAAAGAAATCACTTAATTTGGAGAAGAGATGAATGCTCTCAACAGGTACAAATAGACAGTTAAATACTTTTCTTCCCATTGTCAGAGAATCAGAGAGGAGTTTGAGTTGGGAGGGATCTTTATGGGTCCCCTGGTCCAAACCCCCTGCAATAACATCTTTAACTAGATCAGGTTTCTCCAAACTGGCCTTGAATGTTTCCAGGGCTGGGGCAGCCATCACATCTCTGGGCAACCTGTGCCAGTGTTTGACCACCCTTACTGTAAAAACTTTCTTCTTTATATCCAGTCTCAATAAACCCTCTCTTAGTTCAAAACCATCACTCATTGTCCTGGTCACAACAGGCCCTGCTGAAAAATTTGTCCTCTAAAATATTTGTTCCCTTTAAGTACTGAAAGGCTGCAATAACATTGACCTGGAGCCTTCGCTTCTGCAGGGTGAAAACCCCCAACTCTCTCAGCCCATCTCCATGGAAGGAAGAGATGCTCCATCCCTCTGATTTTATTGGGCAGCAAGACAAAGAAAAATCAAACATTCTACAGAATTTTCCTCTGCCAAAACCCTGACTTACAGCTGTTAACATTTAGAGAACATCATCCTAAAAGTGTAGTGCAGCAGTAAAAGCTCAGGCTTGTCACAACCCTGCTACTTGTGCATCTGGCAAGTGTGCTGTCAAGCACCAGGTTAAAACCAGCAGCAATCAAAGCTGGAGGATGATCAAATATTTCTGGTTTGTGTTTCATTGTGATCACCATTTTTATCTTTTTGTTTCATAACAGAGCATTTCAGGAGAAAGTGCTGGAAGCCAAAATCATGTCACTCTGCTGGGCTGCACAGACCATGGCTGGGAACCCAAATATTGTCCAATGTCTGGGAGACAGGGAGGGCTGGATCAAGCAATAAAGAGAAAAATAATTATTTTTTCCCCCCACAAATAAAGAATGAACTTCTCAGTTTGTTATTTATGAGTTTCATAGCTTCAACTGTTCTCTGGAAGTGTTTCCAAGAGGTCCACCGAAATTTTACCACGAAGATAACTTTCCTCATAAAATCACAGAAGTGAGATATTTATTCCTGGTTGCTCAATATTCAGCTCCCCAAGCAGCAAACATGGGGTTTAAATCATCAGTGGCACACTGGGGCTTCAGAGAAATTAAACTAAGCAGTTTTTTAACACGCCTCGGTCGCCAGAAGAGTTTGCATAAAATGCATACCAATAATGAAGGCTTTCATAGACTCATCCATCACTGCTCACAGGGATTGGATACATCTGTTAATTTATTTCCAATGGATAACCCAATCTGTTCAGAGCTAAAGGAAGGTCTCAGCCATTGAGTATCTCCCTTTTATATCCATCACAGCTCATTGGTACCTCTGATGCCAATGAAACCACCAACTAATGCCCAGCTTGGCATCAAGGCTGTAGCTCTCCTGTATGTTTTCCTAAATCCAATTTAAAGTCATAATGTACTTTATTAGCTGCAGACAGAATATTTAAATCCAAAATATTTCTTTTTTAAAGTTTCATCTTTTGAAATGCCAATTGGTGATATTCAAGCCACATGTCAGCCACTTGTTTTTAGGGTTGAGGTTGTACCTTAGTACAAACCTTTCTCTGTTTCTTGAAAAAACAACAATAAAACACCCTTTGCCTTTTATCCACATCTGGCTGCAGCAAAAACAGTGACCCATGGAATTCAAAATTTCATACTTCACTGCTGCAGGCAAAGTCCAGAGGTTACTCTTGCTGTGTTTGTGAAAGATGTAGCGCTGTCAGAAGGAGAAGAGCTTATTGAAAAAACACGTGGGGGTTCTGTTTCCAAAAATTATGGAATTAGTTGGTGATAAGAGACTTTTTAATGCCCTCTAGCCACTTGTGGGACTTAATAGGGAATGGTTCTGTTAATGGCAAGACAAGAGTAAAGAGTCCATGTGAGATCTTGAAGAGTGCCACCACCACTACCACTGCTCAGCTGCTCTGTGTTGCAGAAATAAGATCTCTCCAAAGGCCTGCAATCCCAAGGAATCAGGCATAAATAATTAAATAGGAGTAACTTTGAATTCAACCTTACACTAAGGATGTCACAATGCCATGATGACTCAAGCTTCCCACGAATTCAAGGAGGGAAGGAGTTATCAGGAGGAAGAGGAGGATGAATTTAAATCATTTTCCCAACGCTGCCATTCATAAATCAGCCTTCTGCATTCCCAGGGACCACCAAGTAGAACTAAAATTTGGCCTGAATTGAGAAATTGGGATCTCTACTCCAATCCACATTCATCAAAGCAGATACTACAGACCCTATTTGAGAGAGGCATGAGCCCAAAGATCACCACTATCATTTTATCATCTCTTTAGCTCATTTCTGGAGGTTTCAAACTCATCCCTTATGTTCATGTTCTCTCATGAAGGGGGTTCCTTCTTGCTGGGCATTATTAGGGCTGAGAAAATACAGCTGGGTGAACACAACCCTGTGGAAATAAAGATGTGAGAAGCCTCTGCCAGCCTCACCATTCCCAAATGAATTTTCCCTCATGAGGAATGCAGATGAATGATGGAGCAGTGAAGAAGGCAGCTGCCCAGGATCATGTCCTGCAGGAGAGGCTGGGAGCATGGAAATCCTCCCACTTTTATCAGCAGGGAGCATCCTCTGCTCAGGTCCTCTGGAGCATCCTGAAGACTGTGGTTGATACAGGGAATTATGTGCTGTAATGAGCTGTGTGTGGAGCAGGGACAGGTCAGGAAATGTTCTTCTACACAGTAAATGCAGGATTTTGGAGACTCTTCCACCCAAACTCTTCTTCCACCAATTTTCCACCTCTTGTGTGATAAGAGGCAGCAAAGCAGTGGCCAGGAGTGGCCCTGTGTCCCAGGGCTGGGCTGTCCCTGAGGTGGGGTCCCTGCACAGGGATGCCAGTGGGTGCTGGGGCTCAGCAGCACAACAGCAGCTGATGGAAATTGCCCAACACGACCAGGTCCTTGCTGTGCTTTTCCCAGCACATCCACTGCAGGATCCACGTGCTGCTCCTGCCAAGGGAAATGTCCAGACCCCAAATCTGGTTTTGTCTGGGATGCAAATCCCCTCATCTTTCATGTGTGTGTAGGGAGGGGGGTGGGGGGTGACTTTACAACTTTAATGGCTGCAGAAAGACGTTCATCTGCCAGTAGGACCTTTAGGAAGCACATTTCCTTCTGCCCTGCATGTGACTGGGGAAAACATTTGGTTGACATCTTTCTTTGAAGCTCCCTGATCATCCTACATATCTACAAACCCTGAGCAGCAAACCACTGGCAGAGCCACAGTTTCACAATATTCTGGTTAAGGAACAATTCGTCCTCTCTGCTTTGATGCCTCCCTGTCTGTGTTTCCTGGAGGGAGGATTTCAGCACTGGGCCAAATCCATTTAAAGGGAAGATGATTCTCCTTCCATGGTACAGACTTCAAGATGTTTAAGTCCTCTCCTGACTTATCAGCTTCAAGTTTCAGCACATGCCATAATAACTCCTCTGAACATGCCTGAAATAGATGCAGGATGAGGAGAGCTGCCTGCTTGTGCTCATACATATGTGCTTACAAATCATCATGCACTGCAATAATTCAAACAGTGACAAATGGAAAAAAAAACCCAGCCTAAAAAGTAAAAAAAACCCTGCTTTATATATATAGTTCCATTATTTATTCCTCTTAGGAGGAAGACCTGGGTAATAAGCTCCCTATAATTTCTTTTAAACCCCAAGCTGAGTAATGAACTCTCTCATTTTAGCCATTTGGGAGCTGTAGTAGGAATATTTCTTTCCATTTGGATCACCTAAGAGTTAACCTAGGAGAAACACAGAGCATACTAATGACACCAAGCCCATGCAGATAAATATCATATGCTTTCCAACTCCATCACATGGTTTATATCAGCAGTGCTAAATTCCTCCATAATTCCCAAAATTGCATTCCAACTGGTTGACATCCACATTAGCTGGATGTTAATCCAGTTAAAAATAAATGTAAATTTTGAGAAGAAAATGAGCTCATATGTGCTTGGAAAACAAACCTTCCCCAGTTTGCTGTCTTTTGGGAGACATCAGCAATCTTCCTGCCCCCATCCTTTCAAGACCATTTGAGAGGGTTGCTTGGGAAAGGGAGTCTTAAAACAAAAAGCCAAAGGGAAAGGCAAGGGGGGAGGTGATTCCAGCTTCTCTGAAGGTCACCTTCATCCTCAGCTCCAAGCCAGGTCCTGTGGTTTGCCAAGCAAAGCCAAAGGGAATGGCCCTGCCACCCATCCAGGTCTCCACTCCATGTTGGATTTCCAGCTGCACCAGTGCTGCTGCAGTGTTGTTCCAGTTGCAGGGAGGGGTGATTAATGAGCACAGCTTTTCTGGTGCATTAGCACAGTTTTTAAAGAGAAATGTGATCAAACTGGTGTTGTTGCTTTCCTTTTCCCCCCCTAGACCTGCTTGCCCATCCATCCATCCATCCCTTCATCCCTTCCAGGGTTATCCACAGCAGCACCATGCTGAGTCCCAGTGTTACCACAAGCTCCCTGAGGAAGCCTTGAACAGGGAGGAAGCCTCAGAGCTGCACTGGGCATTCACTCCCACGTGGACAAGCTCCTGGTGTGACATCTGAGCCTGGTCCATGCAGCCCTTGCCCCCAGCCTCATTTACCTGCCTGGTTCCTCCCAGAACCCCCAGCCTTCCCTGCAATAACACACAGCAGCATTCCCATAAGCCTGCAAGGGGGCTGGCCCATGCTGGGATGGAGTCTGTGTCCCTGATTACAAGTGCTTTAATGTCCATTTCCCCACTCCTTTGATCCTGCCCATGGCATGCAGAAGAAAGGAAAATCTGGCTTTTGTCTGAAGCACATTTAACCCTGCTGCCCAGAAATGGGACCTTGTCAGTCAGTGGATTTCATGGGTGGATGAATGGGATCACAGCAGTCTTCAGTTCATTAAAAATAAAAGGCTGTCCTAGCTCTTAGTTCAGATCTATTAGGAAATTAATGCATTTAATATCAGACCTTAATGGCAACAGAACATGGTATTGTTACTTTTATAAGACAAATACAAGCAGTAGCTAAATAGCTCATCAGCTCCTGAGCTGGGGTGGGTTTCAGACAAGCTCCTGCTGCCCAGCTGGTACAAAATCCCCAGTAATAGACCACAGATGGTACCACTGTAGCCAGGGGTCGAGCAGGCATGCAAACAGCAGCCTGGACCTTGGGATAGCATGTCCTTGTCTCTAGCCAGGATTTTCAGAGGAGTTTGATGCTGGGAGCCTGGACACTTTTATTTTATTTTTTTTTTTTTAATTTTAGGAACTCCAGCCTGATTTTGAACCTTCTGTAGACACTTCTTCCTTAAAGAAAAGAAGCCTTTGTCAGAGGAATGCCCATGTCTCTGCATCTCTTTTACAGCAGATGCTGATCAAAGTGTGAGGTGGTTTCCCTGTAAACCAGTGGTGTTGTTGAGCTGCAGGCTGGGGCATTTAAATACAGTCCTCCAAAAACCTCCTTTGGTGTTTGCTCCTGCAGGGGGTCTGCAGCACATTGTCCTCTTCTGGGAGGAAATTGTGCCAGAAGTGGGATAAAATTGAGCCCTCTGGACTTTTAGTGCTGGGATTCAGGAGAAGAAAGACTCCTGTGCACACAGTTTGGAGGGATGGATAAGTCCAGCTGGCTCTGAAATACATCCATGGCATTGCTGGGCTTCCACTCTCCTGGGTCTGTATTGCTGAAAAACATCATTTATCCACTGCCACAGACATGAAAGGTGATGCTGATTTCAACACAGGGGCAAAGCAGCAACAGGGACACTTTTGGGCTTAAAAAGCTTTCCACCAAAGCCACCACAGCACATGTCTGAAGAGCACCAGCCCCTCTCCCTGCACTTGGTGGTGCACTGCCAGTTAACATTGCATTCAAACAGTCACAAAAATAAAATCAGTCCCTCAACAGCAGTCAGGACCAAATGTTATCCCCTTGCTCATGCCAGGACCACTGCACAGCAAGGATGGAGTTTCCCAAACTCATTGCCAGTGGCAAGGTGTATGAGCAAACAGCTTGCTACCAGGAGGAAAATTGGGGAAAACTGGAAAAGCCTGCATGGTTTGCCTGCCATAAACAGGCTGGAATAATCTCTAGATTATTATTATAACACCCATCTGAAATTCCCTGGCTTGATCACTGCTTGCTCTGTGCACCCATGGGAGATAAGCAGCTTCTTCCTGATCTGTTCACTGATACAGTCCCTTATCAGATAAAGAGAACCCCAGGTATATCCAGCAGACAGAGCTAAAGCTCTCCCAGCCATAAAATAGGCATGTTTTGAGCTGTGAGTGCAATTATCCACTGGGGCTGTCCCAGGGGATGTGGTTGACTCTCATCAAAGGTTTCCAGCCAAGATGGGGTGTCAGTCCCACAGCATCGTTCTGCTCCTGCACGTGGGCTCCACACTGCAGGAGGTGCAGGCAGCCAAGAGCAGTCCCTTGTGATCTTCAAATAGGCAGCTCCAGGAGAGATCTGATCTCTGAGTTCATGTGCTGAGATGTCAGCACTGAATTAAGCTGGAGTTCAAACCCTCCCAGCAAATCCAGCAAGTGTTAACATTTATTGATGCTAATGAAGACACTGGATGTCTGACTGCAGCAAGGCTGTGCTTCCACAAGCAAGGCTCAGCCTGGCACTGTAGAGCAGGATTAAAAGGTGATGCCTAATCCCTCCTGGAGTCCTACCTGGTGTGTGTGGAGGTGAGAGGAAGGTGTCTGTCAGCACTTCCTTTCTGTGTGGATCTCTCACTGACAGAGGCACCGAGTGCCATCTCCCCTGTGTGCTTTAATTGCAAATTGCTAAAACATCTGATTCATGCTTAGCCTAATTATGTTAATCCTAAAACAAATAATCTCAGCTCTCACCCTGCCAGGGTGTAATTTTGCTGTTATTTCAAAATCAGAGAAAATGGAGCTGGAAGGCAGTTTGTGAGTTTACATTGGTGCCAAAACCTCTCTGAGCCATGCCTGGGAGCTGGAGGTGCCCTGTGTGGATTTGCAGCAGTGGCAAATGCACAATCTGCCTGCAAAATCCATGCCAGAGCATCTCTAAGTCTCTTTTACAGATTTTAACCTAAGTCTCTTTCGCTGCAGATTAAGCCTGTGATTTCTTTCCTCGTTGCTCAGTGGACACAAAACCAGTTTATGAATTTCCTCTCTATCTAAATATTTGAGTTAAATGTCATGTGTTCACCCTCCAGCCTCCCTGCTCAGGAGCCATGAGCTTGGGTTTTGTTATTTTCCTGCAGAAATCACATTTTCTAGACCTCTGATCATCCTTTGTTCCTGCAGACTCCCAGTTTCTTTCCCACTCTCCCCAGCTGTCCTAGAGAAGTGCCAGGGTCTGCCTTTTACAACAACAAATCCCTTTCCTTTTATTTCAGATGGAACCTCACTTTGTTCAGGTTGTGGCTCTAATTTTGCCCACAGAAAGGTTTGCAACACCTCCTGCCTTGTCACCACCTAAGTGTTGTTGTTTGAAATTACTCCCAGTACAGAGGAAATTTATCTTGTTGTTATTGTTGGATTTTATTAATAAACCAGCAAAGAGAAAACCCAAACAACCCCATTTTGCCTTTCCAAATCATCTCCAGTGTTCAATGTCAACAGTGACATGGGGAGAGTTTCCCAAAACTTACCCAGCACCTCCAGGCTTTGGCTTCCTCTGATCATTCCCTGAACAATTAGTCCTGATGATAGGAAAATGTGCCTTTATTTCAGCCCAGGCTCACCCTGAGGACTTGGGGCTGTTGCAACCTCCCTGGGTGAGTGTGAGGATGAAGGAGAGCTTCCCAGTGCTGGCTCAAAAGGAGTCCCATGTGTACCCAGGCACACAATAGTCCTGGGCCATCCCAGCACCCACCACCCAGCCCCCTGAGAGCTTCCAAACCCTGACCAAACACCTCATCCACGCTGCCAAAACATCTGGGGCTCTGAGCAAATTTCCTTTAGCTCTTCTGCAACCATGCTGAGGTCAAGGGGAACCTCACAGCGAGGAGAATCTTTTCTGAAAACCTGCTTTTAAAATAAAATCAGGTCTGTTTGTGAAAGGGGTCGTGTGCCAGCAGGCAGTGGGCATTTCAGCCTCGTGACCCAGCAGAAGCAGCTCTAGAGCAGCATCTGGAAACACAAAAAACTGAGGAAAAAAGTAAATTATGTAATGCTACTCTTGTGAATCACTGCTACACTGTGGGAGTAAATACACAGAGGAGTAAATATTACACAATACTGCATTTGGAATGAGCTTTTCCAAAAGAAAAGAACCTAGTCTGTCAGGGTTGGGTCCTCTGTGTGGCTGAGTGGCTGCAGACGTGTCTCAGCTTCTGTCATGTGTGTTATTAACCCAAACTGGAGCAGCTCCCAGCCAAACTCTCCTGCTTTCCTGGCTGACATGAGCACCAGCCAGAGCCCAGCAAGAGCTTGCCATGGTTTTGATGTACAGCCATAACCCAGGTTTGCCTGGTTTGCAAATCACAGTGAGCTCCAAGCTGTACTTGGATGAGTCTCATGTTTCCCACCACCCAACAATAACACTAATCCACTTTAAAAGCTTCGGTCTTTACCACACACACACACAAAATCATCCTCTTGATTTTGGTTTTTCATCCTTTTGTGCAATAGTAGCATATCCCAGAGCTAAAAGCCATGTTTGCTTCCAGGAAACAGGAACAACAAAAAGTCTTAATTGAATTAATTAATTCCATGTGCGTCTCTGAAAGGACATTCATCTCAGCAGCTGACTGATGTGCTACTCAGAGAAACCTGCTGTGAGCACAGCCTTCTGGGCTGGGGCTTCTTCTGGGTGCTCCCTGTGCCTTAGACACCATGAATGCTGCTGGGACATGTCAGAAAGGAGATTCTGAGTCCTGGAAATGTGGACATGGGAGGGAAAACCTGCTGAGGCACTCAAGTGCACAACTGCTGGGTCCTCAGCTGCCTCAGCCCTGCCTGGGCTCCTCTGCATGGCAGAGCAGGCAGCCCAAGAAAATCCCTAAAGAGTGGAGCTGAGTTTTGGGGCTCACCAAGGGGAGAGGCTTTTAGGAAAAACTGATGCATGCATGGAAGAGTGCATAGAATGAAGATTACACCTGAACTGTATCAGCTGGGAGAAAAAAGCCAGGCAAAGAGCCAAGATCAAGACAAAAAGATGCTTCCCTGCGGTGTAACCCACACAGTTAGGGCTGTGTAAGGGTAGCAGGTGAGGATCTATCTCGCTGGGAAACACAAAGAAACCCTAAAAGCCCACTAAACCATTCCCATATGACAGCCCCTGAAATTCCAAGGCACGACCCACGTTCTGTGTTCAAAGCTACATCTGTGGTGTGCACGAGGCTTTCTCTCCCTGTCACCATCCTTGAGAAATCCGTGTCGAGGCGGCCACGAGGCCCTCGTGGGGAATGTGTTTGCGTGCCGTGTTCTCTCACAGGAGAAAAGCATCTTTGGGAGGCCAGGGCAGAACACAGGATGAGAGCAGCCCAAGAGCTAAAGTCACGAATCCACGTGGCTCCACCACTAAATATGCTGGGGATTTTCTGCCACTCTCTCCCCTAATTAATGCAGTTGTGCCCTGCTCTGATTCCACCCTGCATCTCACGCTGCTCCCACAGACATCACTGCCATCCATTTCAACAACAGCAGGACTGGACCACAAAAACCCACCTTCACCTGGCCTTCAGCAGTGGGGGAGTTAAAGTTGCTCTGCCTCTGGTTTTGCTCTTTTCCTTCCCCTGCCAGGAGGCCAAAAAATTGCACCTGAAACGCCAGCAAGAGCTGCTGCACGTGCCATGCACAGCCCTCAGCATGAAAGTGCAGGAAGGGCACTCTAAGGGAGGTTTAATGGGAGTGTAATGAGGGGTTTCCAGCATTAATGACACGGGGAGGTTTCGGGCAGAGCCGGCAGCGTGCCGCGTTTCCAGCCACGCGCCCGCCGCGCTCCGCGGAAAACCGGCCCGAGCCCTCGGCTTTGATGTGGGTGATCCCTGTGCCCACAGCTTCTCCTGCCGTGGCCATCCACCACTGCCAGCAGCAGCACTCGCAGATGTCCCCTTTCCTTCTCCCAGTTCTGTATTTTGAGGAATCTCTCCGGTTTCAGGTGGCAACAAACGAGTGTTTGGAGCAAGGAACGGCGGTCAAAGCCCAGACCGTGGTCTTCAGGACCCCTCATCTCAACCCTTCCCTTCCCTTCCCTT
>VZRX01002191.1:9448-37421 GCA_013398075.1 Notiomystis cincta
CCAAGTGAGGCCATATATTGAGTATTGTGTTCTTTTCTGGTATCCACAGTTCAAGAAAGACAAGGAGCTGCTGGAGAAGGTCCGGCAGAGGCCACAAAGATGAAGAGGGGTCTGGAGCATCTCCCCTGTGAGGACACACTGAGGGAGCTGGGCCTGTTTCAGAAGGAGAGGGGATTTCATTAATGCATATAAATGTCTCCAAGAGATGCCAGAGGATGGTGCCAGACTCTTTTCAGTGGTGACAGGAAAAGGAGCAATGGCCACAAAATAAAACACAAAAGGTTCCACCTCAACTTGAGGAAGGACTTCTTTCCATGGAAGGTGGCAGAGCCCTGGAACAGCTGCTGAGGGAGGGTCTAGAGTCTGCCTTTCTGTACACATTTCAAACCCACCTGGACACCTACTTGTGTCACCTGCTTCAGGTGACCCTGCCTAGGCAAGGGGTTGCACTGGGTAATCTCCTCCCAACCTGTTATTCAGTGATTCTGTGAACAACAATAATTGGAATAATAATTGTTATAATACCCCTGACCCTCTCAGTACGGGTAGGAATTGGATAGATTTGCCCAGCAACTGCTGTCTGGTCCGCAATGGTGGGCTCTCCTCACACTTGATGGAGCACTGTGATGCACCCTGAGGTTACCAGGGGACCTTCCCACATTTTTTCCCCTCACACACCCCGAGTCCCATTTCCTGCCTTTTTTCCCCTCATGCACCCCCAGCCTCGTTTCCCGCCTTTTTTCCCCTCATGCACCCCCAGCCTCATTTCCCGCCCTTTTTTCCCCTCATGCACCCCCAGTCAAACTCGCTTCCTACCTTTTTCCCCTCACTCACTCCTGGCCCCCATTTCCCACCTTTATCCCCTTGTGCATCCTCGAGTCTGTTTTCTGCCTTTTACCCCCTCATGCACTCCTGGTTGAACCTGTTTCCCACCTTTTTCCCCTCATGCACCCACAGTGCCCATGACTTGCCTGGCATGGGGCTGCCATGACGAACCCATCATGGGATGAGGCTGTCGGACAGGACGGGGTGTGCCACCCTCAGAGCGGTGTCCTGTGGCTCACAGAGTTCCATGACCGTGCTCAGACTTTGGCCAGGGGCTGGAGCAGCCCATGGCCCACCAAGGAATGCCAAGGTGAGGCTGAGGGGAGCGGCGGCCATGCCATGCTGAGGTGTTGCCTTGTCCCTGTCCCAGCTGTAGCTTTGCTTACACTTCCCCTCACTGCCTGCAGCCCAATGAGCCCACTGCGGGTTCATGTTTGGTTAAAAGGCTATATTTTAATATGTATTTAAGTGTTAACCTCCATGTGGGGCTCAGAACCTGCTCTTCCCTGTGGGATGGGCCCAGCCCCTCAGCCTGACTTTACTTTTCCCAGCCCGTCATTGATGTGAATTTGCTTTTAAACCTCTTGCTACTCCTAAACCTGCTCTTCATTTTTCTCGTCTCAGCTCACTAAATGCTTTAGTTTCTGTTTTTCTTTTCTCCTTTCCTCATGCCCCCCTGTCTGTTCTCCTGTCCCTGCTTTGCCTTGGCTCTGTCTCAGCTGTAGTTACTGAAGGCTGAAGCAGAATAGTGGGAATTCTCCTTCTTAGAGATAATGCTGCTTTTTAAAGAAAAGTACTCCTCCTTGCTTTTGATATAAGAGGGCACCTCTCCTTTTTTTTCCCCCTCACATGAATCTGGTGCTCTCTGTGGCTTTCCATGGTCTCAGCCCACCTTTACTTTGTATATTTATGCATAATTTCATACTGTCATGGTTGCAATGTGTGTTAAAGATACACCCATCCAAAATTTTGGGAGAGAAAACTTGTGTTTCTTCACACCTGTGCCATCCACTGGGCTGTGGAGCAGAGTATGAATTTTCCCATTTATGTTGCATTTGTCCCTAAAACTCAGCTCTTGGACCTGGATCCCCCTTAAGAGTAAAAGCATCTTAAATATATGGATTTTCCTTTGATAAACATACATTTACTTTTGCAGCCACAGGAGTTCTCAAGCTACTTGAAAGTTACTGAAAACCCCTGTGTTGCTAAAGAAAGCATTTGTCCTCATTCCAATATCCCAGGCTGCTGCCAGCAATAGATGAGGCTTGCTTGCAGGAGATAAATGATTTATGGAAAGGTGTACATGCTATCTGATCTGAATCTTTACTGTGATAAGTTTATATTTAGAACTTTTTATAATACCAAAATAGCACCAGCATCAGTTAAGCTTTTTTTCCTGTAGTATGTACTTAAAATTTTGTTGTTATCTCTAAATGAGCCCAGGTAAGTTGTGCTCATGAACCTTCATCTTGATGCATGGAAACCCAGCCCTATGCTGAAAAGTAATTATTATCTATATATAAACAATGTTCTCCTGCTTTACTTAATGATGTCTGGGAGGACTAGTTCTCAGTGCTCAACAGGCTTTTTTCCTGTCCTGCTATTTTTTAAATTCAGACTGGGTTCTCCCTGTATCTTTTAAAAGCTTGGCAGTTGGAAGTGAAATGATTTACTGGTGATACACAAACTCAAACAGCAATGTTGAAGTTCAGAGTTCTAACATTAAGTATTCAGCAATTGCATGACAGGTTCACTCCTAAAACCAAAATTTGAGAATAACTGAGAATGTGCTTGTTTATCATCTGGAGATGGACCGATGATGTTTTGCAGTTCTGAATTCCTCTTTGCAATTGTAGAAGTTGAATTTTTCTTTCTCATGTAAAAACTACATAACTATCTTACTCCAGCAGCTGCAAAGTAAAAAAAAAAGCCACAAATGTTCTCAGACCCATGAAAACATTGTGGGAGTTGGTGACTGACAGCGACTGCAAGACGAGTGAAATAAAAATCAAACTTCAACCTGTAGTGTCTTAATTGTTTCTGATTATGAAATGGAAATGCATTCAGGTTTGAGGGTGTTTTTGGTACACAAGTAATACTCAGCTACAGGCAATGTATTAAGAAGCTGTAATTTTTATAAAGTCAGTTTTTCAGATCCCGAGTACTGCAACTTAAAAATGGTGCAGTTGGGGGTGGGTGGAATTCCTTTGGAATTTATTAAGTGCTGTAAGCTGGGTAAAGACTGAGAGCCTTGGACCTCTCAGGATTCTCCCTGGCTTCCTGCCAGCTGGCTTGCAGGTAAGTTCCATGTAAAGAGCTGATATATTCTGTCCTCAAACTCAGAGTTTGCTGCTGAAATGCTGCAAGGGACCGGGCTATTAAAACAAATTAAGCTATCTATTTGTGAGCATTTTGTGATGTTACACTGTATGCACTTGTCACAGTGCTGCCACATCAAGGTTAGAGTGAGAAGGTGACTAGCTGGCAATCACTTAATCAAAGGGAGCTGTTGATGTCTCAGGTAGCCCAGGCAGGGTGAGGCTTGCATGCTCCGTTGCTTTTAACAGCCAGATAATGAATATGCTTTCCAGAATTCGTGTTTCTCATAGGGGAAGCAGCAGCTGCCTGTGATCTGTGTCGCTGTCAAAGGAAAGTGAGATGTAGTTAATTCAGGGCTACACAACAAAGACATATTGATCAGGGCTCTTCTGGCTCTGGTTGGATTTCTGAAATAACAATGAATAGGACAATGCAGCAAGACAGGATGGCAAACCCAAATATGCTTTGTCTTGCCCCAAAAAGAGTGAGCTCTTACCACTAATCTCTGCTGCTGGGCATCAGCAGGTTCGGAGCAGTTCTGCTCCAGAGGGTCAGTAAGACACTAAAATCAAGTGAAAAGGGCACACCTTCTTCATGTCATTATAAATGCACTTCATTTTTAGCTATAAGTTAAATTCATGGATTCAGTACAAACAGCTTGCAGTGCATAAGTTCCACATGATTAAAAAAAAAACCCAAACCAGCCCTGTGTTTATGGTGTCTGGATAAAGTCATACAGAGCTGCTTACAGGGGTACTGAATGTTGCAAGAATTATATAGAGTGAATGTATACATTATGTTTCCTCTGTTCCTGCTCTACTAGTAGGACTTGGATGTGGATGATTATGTGCTATATATTTACTAGAATATTGCAGTGTATTTTTTATTGCAAAGCTAAAAATCCTCGTGTACTGGTTTTGCAATAAAAATATGTAATTACTATTTTTATTTCTGCAGAGTTACCCAACTCATTGTCTGTCTTCCCACTTTTTTTCCTGTTAGTTTCCCCTAATAGCTGCGTCTGCTTTTCTTTTGTTCATGTGTTGTGCAGAAGAAAAATGGGCTCTAACAGGTTTGCTAATTACTATAAAAATCTTCCCAGCCTTGTTCAGTTCAGATCATTCTATTAGCTAAAGTAATGGAGTGCAGTGGCACGATGGTGCTCTCACTTTTCATTGTCTGAGGTCTTTCTGGTGCAATATATTACTGGGATTGTATTCTGGGGCTGCCACAATAGCTTTTGATTTCCCTCACCTGCTGTTTTGTTTTATCTCAACATTCCTTTTTTACTACTACTTAATTTTCCTCATCCTTCCTAAATGACTTTTAAGGGCACAGGGCTGTTTGTCCCCTGCT
This sequence comes from Notiomystis cincta, assembly GCA_013398075.1. Classification (NCBI taxonomy): domain Eukaryota; kingdom Metazoa; phylum Chordata; class Aves; order Passeriformes; family Notiomystidae; genus Notiomystis; species Notiomystis cincta. The sequence goes on from VZRX01002191.1 coordinate 13,949, forward strand.
TCCTCAGGTTTTCCTGAGAATCAGTAAGGCTGAGGATTGTTTCGCTCAGTCCCTTGCAGATGGACCTGTGACCAGTGTCAGGGTGTTCACATCACTGCAACAGCCCCTGGCAGTTTTCAGCTCTACTATTTTACCTAAAGGCATGGTCTTTACCCTCACTGCATCATTTTGCTCCTGACACCTATTTTTCCTTGCCTATCAGCATTGTCAATGTCATCTTCCTCAGCAGTATTTACAGCAGCAGACTTTTGTCTCATCACTCTGATTATATTAGCTCCAGTGATTGTACTTTCACCTCATTACTGAAATAAAGTTAACATTAATGAGAGTCATGCAGCTAAACCTCTGCTCACCTCTCCGGAAATTTATTCTAATGATGAAAAGAAGATGCATGTGGATCTATTTAAAAGCAGCCCAGCTTTTTTCCCCACCCCCACCTAGATACCTACCAAATTCAGTGTTAAATAAAGTCTTTTGTTATTAAGAGCTGATGAGGCAAAAGAAACCAAATACATTATACAACATTAACAAGGACAAATGTGATTGGTTGAACACTGATTTATGTACTGGTCTGCTACAGAGTTCCTTTATGACCCAAATTTCTTTGTTCCTGCTGCTTCAGGAAAGGGTTTTCTCATATCTGACTCTCACAGTAAATTAGCCATAAAGCACTTGGAGGTCCTAAGGGGTGTGCTAGGAAAGTTCAAGATATTATCAAGGGTAACAGTAATCACACTTCTAAACAAGATGAAGCATTGAGAGGTAGAAATTGTTTATAGAAACACAGCAAGGCTTTGAGCTGAAAAAAGAAATATAATTTAGATAAGCAAAGTTCATGAGATTAATGTACATGCTGCATGTGCCAAGTAAGGGGGCTCAAGAGATCTTTTACTGATCAGAATTTGGATTTATCATAAGTCTTTTTGCCACTGGTCACTGCTAGGGAAGTCATAGGAATAGAGAGAATTGGTGTTTTCCTTTGCTTGCTTGTTAGTTAAGATTAGAGAATAAGAATTCACTCGTTTATTAAATCTTCTTAAAAGCAGCTACTATGATGTGGCTTTAATTCTGTCTGAGGCCACTGCTGCCTGCTCCAGCAACACAGGTTACCTAGAAGGATAGTAATATAGACTGAAAGGAATGCAGTCTTGGAGTCAACCTAATTGTTTAATGTTTTCCTTAAATTTTACCTTAAATTAGGCTGAGCCTGGTGTGGTGGAAGAGGTCCAATATTATTCTTGCTAAACACTTGCATATCTTTAGAAAAAGATTAAAGAAGGACCTTCACTCTATACAATATTGTGAGCAAACAAATGTTTGTGTTCAAAAATACAAAGTTATGTCTTACTAGAAAATACCACTGGCCTGAACAGTAAGTGTAATATTTTAAGCACTAAGTGTTCTAAAATGCTGCCTTAGGCTTTCAAGGAAAAAAGTAATTCAAGAATTACCAAAGCATGGTTGACTCAGAAAAGGGAGTGAAATATTATTGCACTGATAATCACACTTTGACCTATTTTGGATTCTGGGCTGTAGAAATATTTTCTCTCTTTTGAAGGCTTGTGATTTTGACCATGGAGTTTACAAGGAAGAATATGTAGACTTGTCAGCAAAAGAAAATCTTTCTAAGAGGAAGGCTGTTTAAGTTAGCCTTTTCAAATGTCAAAATCCTAAACAAAATAGATTAAGTTGGATAAAGGTAACCCTTTACAAAGGTTGATGAAATAGCATTATTGCCCTTTGGCAGCGAGAGAAATTGAAATACAGTGTTTAGGAGACATCGGTCTTGTCAGACAGTGCAGCAGGAGTGGGCTGGGGCACAGCATCTGGAACTGGTCCCTGGATCACTGTCCTGCTCTGCCTTCTGGAGATTTCTACCTTCTCTTTCTGGGCTTGCTGCCGTTGTGCCTGAAGATAGCACTGACTCGTGTCTGGAGCCACAAATGGAGTGTATCAGTGAAATATGCCTTATGGAATAATATTATATATTATGTTTAGTTTGAGACAATTTTACAAGACTCTATCCTAAAACAGCTTTTCTTACAGATGCAGATTAAATGAACAAGCAACATGAATAAACTAATTTTCAGCTCATGTTTCATGGTCATTCCCACTGCTCCTGCAGCATTCTTTTTCAAAAATATTCCATCAGTTGCAGGTATTTACTTCCCAATTTGTTCTTTTTCCTTTATGTACACATCCCCTCTTCTCCCACCTGCTTCCCAGCTTGGCTTTCCCTCATCTTGGTGCCCAGGAAATGCCAGTGTCTGGTTGAATGAGCTCTGCTATAAATCAAAGTGTCATCACTTAGCTGGTAGAAGTGATTTAATTAATGCATCATGCCTTCCCCAGAGCCTCTCTCCACCTGACTGCTAATCAACCTTCATCAGCAGGAGGAAAACGAAGTCCTTCTCACAACAGTGCAGGAGAGACTGAAGGAAAGACAGTTAATTGCAGCTGCTGAGATCAGCCTTGTCACTTGTCTCTAATCTGTTGTCTGCTTCTTGAAATGCTGCTGTCCTGGTCCCTTACAAGCCATGCTTAGCTCCATTCATACAGAAATGATCCAGTATCATCCCAGGGATCAGTTTCTGTCAGAAAATGTATTTGGCAGATGACATGTTTAAAAGCATGGCAGTGCATGGCAGTACCGGAGCAACTTCTACAGCCTGAGTGCTCTTTTACCTGGAAGGAGCAGTTTATGTGTGAACATTTCTGCACTTCCAAGGTGGTGCTGTACAGTTAGCACTGCTGATTCTGAGCCAAAAAATTGCTGTGCCAGTATGGAATTACAGGGCAGATGTTGTTAGCACGTGGTCCCCTTTGTCAGCTGCTGAATAAATACTTGATGATTTTATCTCAGGTGTACAAAATGATGATTTTATCACAGGTATAAAAATGATAAGCTCTGTACAAACCAGAGCACTTGTCCATTTCAGTTTGGTGCCTCCACTGTTCAGGGCAGGGTCTGTGATAATGGGAATCTCAGATTCCATCTGCTGGATAATATGGGCAGAAGAATTTAGTGAGTGTCTTATTTGTGACTATTCATAGTTATACAGGCAGTCAAGATAAATATGGGGAATAGCACTTGTGGCAACCAGTGTTTTTTTTCTGGTAGCTGGAATAGGAAACTGCTTTCTAGGCTTGACCACACCCAGGTTTCCAAATGACCATGAGAAAGACATTTGACTAGTTTTAATCTGGGTTTGCCTCAGCTGTAATATTTGTTGGAGAAGGACATGCTGTACTTAGGACAGGGCACACTCTGCTCTCCTTTCAAACAGCCAGTGCTATGGAAGCAGATGGGCCAGGGCCACCTTCTGTGGGGAGCAAGGAGGCTCAAGGAGGTGCTTTCAGGTCCACAGGCCATTGGGATGAGAGAAGTGCAATAATGATAATTTCAGCTGTAATACCGCAGGTACAGGGGAGTACCTCTCTTGCTTGTGGAGCCCAAGATGGTGTCTCAGTGAGGGTTTTGGGGTCACCTCCAGAGGGCAGTGGGGGAAGGACTTGGCCCCCACTACCTCTCAGTGTGGGCTAAAAGCTGCCACAAACTGTACAGGATGTGTGAGTTGGGCCATAATGGGTCACTTCTGATATCCAACCACCTTCTGATGGTGCCCCATGGCCTGTATCAAGCACACTTAGCCTTTAGTCCTCCCAGGCAGACACCCTGGCCTGGTCCTGGTCCTCAGCCTGTCCTGTGACAAACAGCACAGAACAGTCAGCGCTGAGCTCTGGGCAGTGGCACCGGTTCAGTCCCAGCCCTGTGTCCTGTGCTGCACCAGTCTGGTGCCCTGAGCCACAGCCTCAAGGTTGGGTGCTCTCAGTCTGACCAGGGTAATGACCATTATGGCTAAACAGCTGTTTCCTTTGTAAGTCCATAATTTTGAGGGTTCATTACATGGACATAAAAGTCCTCTCCAGGCAGAGATTTGGCAGAGAAAGCTCAACCAGGGAGCTGTTCCATCATTTGTTAGTTTGTTTATTTTTGCATCTGTTGGGCAATTCTTTGGGTATTTTGCAAGGCTGCAAAAGACACAGCTGCAGTCATTTTCAATTGCTTACCATTAGGGTCTTCATTGATCCTTATTTTTCTATTGGTCACTTATGATTCAATTGAGGAAACAAATTTGTATTAGTATATTAAAAGAAATAACAGCATTTCCAGTGACTTCACTGATTGCCTTGTTTCATAGGTGCATTGTTTTACTTATTCTCCAAACTCCACTGCTTTGAGTGCTTATTGCTGGTTCTGTTATTTATACTAGAGTAGTAGACAAAGGCAGTGTTCACTGCATAGCTTTGCTGCTGGTTTTATTCCTTCCTCACCTTTTTTTGACAGAAGTGAAAATCTGGAACGAAGCTGCTTAAATTTCTCTCTTTTGGGTGATTTAAATTGAGAAGAACTTTTAAAGTAGTGTTATTACTGTAATTTTATCCCAATGCAACTTGTAATAGAGTTTGTGCCTATTGAGGAATTCTTTTTTAGGAAATGCTCTTGAATATAACATCTTTAAATATGATCTCTGAAGGGAACTGCATCCTCAGGCTTTCTGAAATTCCTCAACATCCCTTATTTCTACTGTTTAAACCACACCTGAGCTAATTTAAAAGCAAGATACAGTGATACCCACAGCAAACAATGCCAAATAAAACTTCCTTCCTTTGTAAGATTTTGCTTAGAGCACAAGACTGAATAAGTGGCCTTGTAAGGACTGTGCTTCAGGTGAGTGAATGGAGCCATTCTTTAGCAGATATTTAGATACTAGGGAATCCTGCAGCTGGCAAGATGCTGAGCTTATAAGTGCTCCACCTGTGGTTTTTCTCCTCTTTTTTTCCTTCTTAAGAAGCCTTGGCACTACCTGATGACTTAAATCAGAGTTGTCATCTGGCCAGTTTTCATCTTGCATTTCAAAATATTGCAATGAATTCCTTCAGAGCGGGGAAAGGAGCTGTGACTGTGTTTTCATTTCACACTTGCAGTTCATTTTAGCACTTTAATGGCCCTGTCTGTGACTGAGCAGGTCACAGATTCGGGAGGTAGATATTGCAATAGCTGTGCTGCCCTCTAAACCAGGAATGTCACCTTTGGTGAGCACTGTGAGCTCAGGCAGTGTCACAAGGAAGGGCTGTACTCTCTGTGAGAGGTGCTGAGGAGGGGCAAAGCCAGTAATCCCTGTACATCACTGCCTCACTGCCTTTGGACAGGGACAGCGTGACCTGCAGAGAGTGTGCCAGGGAGAGCAGTGCCCTGTGCCCTGTCAGACCCCTTCAGCTGGGTCTGCTCCTCCTCTGCTGACACCTCAGGAAAATTGGCTGTTTTGCAGGAGAACAAAGCTTGTGTTCTCAGACCAAAATTCTGTTACTGCTCTCATGACAAATGCAGTGTTAGCCAGCCCATTTGTGGGGATTTACTAATTCATTTGATTTAAGTAAAAGTGTCTTGCCAAAGGCTTTCTATCATTTTTCCCCCAGAAAAATTGGTTTTTGGTGAAATGAAAAAGTAACTTTTGATTTAAGAGTATTAATTTCTCAGAGGGAAAAATGATAGCCAGATGTTTGACAGAATTACAGAATATTCTGAGTTGGACGGAACCCACAAGGATCATCAAGCCCAGCTCTTAAGTGAATGGCCCATACAGGGACCAAACCCCTGTCCCTGGTGTCATTAGCACCTTGCTCTAACCAACAGAGCTAATCTCAGGGTCCCCATTGCAATGTAATTAAAAACCTAAACCTTGAAAGTATTTGGTATTTTTTTCTTAAATTCTTGTGTGATACAATTTTTTAAAAATTTAATAAAGGACAAAAGTAAAAATAAGTCCCTTTCAATGAAAACAACTCAGATTAGTGGGTAATGTGCCAGAAGGTTGGATTTGGAGCCTGGTGAGAAAGCTACCTTTATGTGGGGAATGAAGGAGAAGAGGACTGTCATTTCTGAAGGTATCAGAAAAGCAGGGAGTTTATTCTCTTCTGTGTTCTGCCTCTCATTCTCAATTTTGTGTGTGTATTAAGTAGCTCTTGCTGAGCTTGGTGTTGAGATGTGTCATTGTGATAAATCACCTTTTACTGGAGATTATATTTTTTCTTCAAATGAAGCTGCCAGCAAGACACATTTTAACAGTTGCAAGTGACTGCAATATTTTCTATCACCTTTTCTCTTTCTGTCCTCAAAATATTATATGATAAATTCTGACTAAATTCAGTTGATGACCATGTTTTCCAATGGGAGGGGAAAAATAACAGAGGTGGCAATTAACAACTGTCAGCACTTGTGAAGGATCTTTATACGGGTATGAAAATCAGATTTTCTCCCACATTGCTTATACTCGAGGAATCCTAGCCCCTGTAGTATTATCCAATGAAGCTCTCCAAGATCCCCATGGAACCACACAAAAGTTCAGAGTTGCCTGGGATCAAATTTCAGAATCATGGTGTGTCTGTAAAGAATAATAATCAGGTGTTTTTATCTAGCCAAGTGAATCTGTTGTCAACTTTAAACATCATATATCAAGGTCATACAGTGTCTTCAGTAAATTTACTTTTAACAAACATTTGTGCCATTTTGTCTTCACTTCAGAACTGCAGAACTTTGTTATTATGCTGATGTCACTTCTTGCCCCTTAACAAATTCAGAATGAATGTAGGACGTAGTGTATCATATTTGTAGCAAGAAAGGAGTAAAATCATTTCATTACAATAAAAATAATTTCTAGGGCTTTGTTATTTTTCAGAGCTAGCAACGGGGAGACAGGGTATCTGGAAAATTGTCTTGAAAAGTCTTATCAGGGTCATCAAAAGATTACATTTGTTTTGGTTTTGTCAAATTGTTAATTGGTTTTGACATTTTGGAGGAAATAATTTTGGCAGTCCAAGTCACAAATAATAAGTTGTACACTCTTAAAGCTTTTTGGTGTGCTTGACAGTCCCTTCAAAGGTTAGTCTTATTCCTCAGGAAACAGCTGTTTGAATCCCAGCCGGAACCTTGAGGCTAATCAGAGAAACAGGAATTTGATCTTTAGAGTTGTATAAAGTAAAACAAAAAACCTCCTTCCAGAGGTGTCTGGGTTACTCCAGTGTAAGGTTAAGTCTCTGTGTTGGTGGAATGAATGGTGACACTGGTCAGGACACAAGTTACCCAGTGTGACCCCAGCTGGTCCCACTCTCTCAGGACTTCTCTGCTTGGGGACCTGCTTTGGTTTCTTTGCTCTAAAATTTCTGAACTCAGTTCCATTTTTGTTTTTTCTCCAGTTGTTACTTTCAAATGAATTCCACATCTTTTTGCCCTTGAAGTCCATTTGTAACAGTGGTTGTGAGTGAAAAATCTGTGGTGTGATATATTCCCATGTGAAAACCAATCCATTTCATAGTTTTCTTACTACTTTATTACATTTTTCCTACTTTTTAAACTTTACATTACTGGTGGACACTCTGATTTTTTGGTGAGGTTTCTTTTCTCTTGAAAGAGATCTAAGAAAACACCAACATTACAGCAGGCCCCATAGAAGCTTCTCTTCTGCATATGACCTGGCCAGACACTGTCTTCAGTTTTTCTAGCTGAAACTGTCATATTTCAAAAATTATTCTTTTTAGAAAAGGAGAGAATCCCAGGTTGAATTTGCAGAGCTAATTTCCAGGTGTTAAATGCCAAATTGCAAATGCCAGACACCTTATCTTGTCAATATCCTGTGACAGTCAGTCATATCCTAGATAAATAGCCACTGTATGCCAGTGTCTTGGATAACTCCTGAGAGAGTTGTAGCAAAGATAACAGATAGGCACATTAAAGAGTCCCACCACAACGAGGAGTGCAGCTTGGTCATGGAGAGCCCCATTCCTCTGTGGTTACTTGATAAACACTTTTAATTATCAGCATTGTCATTTGCATAATGGAATTGTACAGCTGGCCACACGCAGCGAACGGAGTTGCCGCATGGTCTCCCAGTACTCAGGCACAGGCAGAATTCCTGGAAGAATGCTGGCTCTGACACAGGGAGGCGAGCAATTGCCCAGCACAAATGTAGGGGCTGCCTGCTGGGGAGGAAGGGGTTAACTGGGCCGGACTGGGAGATCCTTGGGCAGCCCTCAGGCAGCAGTTTGCTGGCCTCTATCAAGAACCACTTGCTGTTGGTTACAGGAAGCTACTTAGAGCAAACCATCTTTTTTTTTCTTTGCCACGGTTCAAGCTGTAATTCTGGGGAACAGCTTTTTGACAAAGATCCAAGAAACTAATGCAATGGTCAGCTGTGCTTTGATATCCCGTGGTTTTGGCTTTGGCTCCAGCTGGAGTGTAGGAGAGCTGAGCAGACCCTGCATTTCAGACTCTCCTGCAGCAGTGCTGAAATCAGAGCAGGCTGTGGGCAGAGATGGATGGCTGCCTTACCTTCAAGGCTCCAACACAGCTGCGTGGATCAGCAGATGGCACAGTGCTGCCAGCCATGGGCCACAGACAATAGGAACTGCTCCTCTTCCCATGCTGTTCCAGATGGGAGGCCTCTGAAGGGAAAATGGAATATGCTTGTTTTGCAGTGGTCTTTCCAGCTCTGCCTTCCCTGCACTTGGTTTGCTCTTCCCTTCTGGGAGACACTTCCCCGCTGTGACACGTGATTCAAGATGAGCGCAGCCAGCCTTAGTGTGCTGTTTTATGATTCACTTTGACCTTGTGATATATACAACCTTACTCTTTAAGCTATCACTAATCTCAAATGTAGAATGAGATTTAATAAATATCATGATTTCTGACACTTCATGGAGTTACAAGTGAAGCTTTAGAGCTACAGAGCCACAATCAGTGGATGACATTCAGAGAGAAGGAATGCATCAGAATTAATCTGCTCCATCTGGGGCAGTCAGAGCTTGGCTGCCAGTGCAGTAAGAATAAACAGGATTGCATCTTTGAGAATGACACAGTATTTGGCATAAATAAGTTTTAATTTCATCCCATTGCTGAGGCAGTTAACACTGTCCATCACAAAAGCTACCTTAGGTGCTGCTCCTCTGTGTGAGTGGGTGGTTATTGAGCACCTGTACATGGAGAAGGATTGGCAGCTTACGATGATGGTGGGTAAGGGAAATACATTGATTTTTTGTTTATAAAAATTAACCTTTTACTTGTGTCTTCAGAGCATCAAGAGTTTCCCAGTGTGAATCCTTTCCTTAGTGATATGAGCAAAGAGAAGGGAAGTGCTGTGTGTCAGCTTGTGCTGACCTCTGCTATCAGCAGCCCCATGGTGCTTGGTGACACACCTTGGTGATGCCCTGCTAGTGCTGTGCTAGAAACAGAATGAGTTGTCAGAGTATCTCCAGGTTCTGACTGAGGGCTTACAGATAAGAATCATGAATTCTGAGGAAGGATTTGGGAAGTCAGTTAGCTCAACAACAAATCCTCTTCCCAAAGAGCTGCTGTTATTTTCCAGATACAACATTTTTCTAGGACTATCAGAGTATTTTACAGAAAGATTTTCCTCTCACACATGAAATATTAGCAATTTGTTTTGGTTTACATTTTTTCTCTGATTCCCAAGTGCTTACTAAGTGAAACAAGCAGTAGAGGATGAATATTCTCATCAATCATCTTTTGTTTGTATATGCTGGTCAAGACCTAAAAATCCTCTTTGGGAGGGAAAGAGGAAAAACTCTGGAGGCTTTTGTTAATCTTAGTTCAAAAGTAGAGGCTTCCCAAGCCCCATAAAGTAATTTTGTCAACTGGCTGTATAGTGGCATAAACCCAAGAGAGATGGCCAGTCTGGAAGGCTGTCCCTTCCATGGACATAGTTCTGACTTGGCAGCATGGGCTGACCCCTGAAACACTCAGTTCAGGGCTCCCACACATGTTTTGGAGGGAATGTTCAGCGGCCCCGAGAGCTTTTTAGAGTTTTCATGTCACATAAGCAATTGCAAACATCCCATTTCTAATCACAGCCCTTGAAGACTCTCTGAGAAAAGAATGCTACAGCAGTCTACTCAATACATTATTTTCCACAGAAAATTTCCTGCTACTCCTCCTTTGCTAGATAAAACTTCCAGTATATCAGGGTTTTCTTTTCTTAAATGATTACCAAGTTTAACCAAAAGTAGTTTTTGTGAGCCTATCTTCAGACAACCTCTTGGAACCAGAACCTCAACAAATACCAAGGAGGACTCTATTATATGAATTTACACATTGTCTGGAATATCCACTGTTTTGACACAAAGATAACACCTATATGATAGCATTTAGAACAGGAGGTTAATTGTGTGATTTCATCACAAATTGCTGCATCAAGGAAATTAGTTATTAAGAATGGCTGCACCTTGCAGTGAAACAAAAACAGTAATTGAGTATTCCAGGCTTTGCTGTTGAGGCTGACATCCTAAATTTATTAATGACCTGGAAAAAACAGACCATAAGCTTTCAAATTTGTGGATAAAAGCTATGGAGCTTGTAATGTCTGTGCAAAGATAAGTAAATCACTGGGACAATCATTATTACAGTAGATGAATTTTCATTTGGCTACATGTCAAGTACTATGTGCAGGCCAAAATAAAGCATTTTCTCGGTAACATGCTGGTGGACTTCAAGATTCCCATCTCCTCTAAGGAAATATCGAGCAGTGTAAATATTTAATTCAAAAAATGTCCTCCCAATGAGCAGAAGCTGTAGCAGAACAGCTGGGACATCTTGTAACATTTTACCTGGGCTGGGGGGAAAGAGAAGAGGTGTACTGGCACATCAAATGTTTATTTTAATATTCTGTGACCTAACATTTCCCATAAACCTGGCATTTGTTTCTTATTCAACCCATATATTACAGTACTGTTGCTCTGTCTACTCTCTCTTTTACCCTGCCAGAGCTTTTGGCACCTGTGCATCCATAAATGCCACAGAAATTTAAGTTGCAAATGAGCAAAGGGTTGTATCACAGCAAATGGAGGTTTGACACGTGCATTTGTGGCCTTCAGTACCTGCCTTGTGCATAAAAAGCAGCTGTTTTCCTACCAACACAGCAAGGCTCTGCCTCGTTAGGTTGATTTCCCATCTCAAGGTCTTCTCCTCATACTCAGTACATTTTTTATTATGCCTTGGCCACTGGTCATCACCTTTATAGGACAACAGCATCTCGCTGTCCCAGTGATATAGGGCCATTCTGGAATTATATAGGAAACCAGCCTTTCCTAGAAGCTGGGGAAACCAGATTTGTTCCTGCTGAGGTGATGATTCTGAGCTTTCCGTTTTTTATAACACATTAAAAAAAAAAGGTTTACATTGCTCAATTTGTCATCAGTTGCTCATCGACACTTGCTTTTCTCTTTCCCTTACATGCAGCAGAAACACTGGAATTTTAGCCTTTTAGGGACATGAGAGTTGCATAAGAGACAATCCAAAATCAGTTAACACTTCATTAAATACAATCCAGCATCATACTAGAGTTTCCATAGACTGTTTGTGTAAATCTTCTGGGAACACAGAAGCGTCCTTTCATTTTTTCTGTAGTGTTATTCTTGGATTACTTTATCACAGATGATGAAATATATGTTTTAAAAATGTGTTTGTGTACCAATATCACAAATCACTGGGGCTTCATAACTAGTGATCTGTTACTTGTGAAAAAGTGTTAAGAAAAGTTCTCAAAATTCAAAACACGAAAGAGTTTGTGGCTTCCTCATTTCCTTTAGTTTGTGCACACTGGCTTAAAGCAGTCTGGCTTTTTAGCAGTGTCTCAGGTAAGCGGCAACAACAGTGCCCCAATAACTGTACTAAGGTTGTAGGTGTGGGAAGGGCTGAGATCACAAAAAATCCATGATCTGTGCCATCTAGAGAAGCAAACTCTGAAATATTTCTAGGTCTTGTTAGCATTTTTCAGTCTAATCAAAGAAGAGAAGAAATGCAAAATTCCCTATAGACACTTCGAAAGCCACCTGTAATGTCCAAAAGGTCACAAAAGGAACCTGAGAGAAGTGATTGGCATGTGCCTAAAGATATTCTTGTATCCACTGGGGAGTAGGTGGTGGAAAGAAAAGTAAAGGACATGGATACTGCTGGATGTTATCTTTGCAAGATGCAACAATATTAAATAGAGGGGACACCAGAATGTCAGGAAGGAGTCGGAAACCAGAGCAGCCATTCTTATTGCTAAACTGGCCTTGCAATAAGCATGGCTGTACAGTCCTGTAACTTCAAATTCACTAGTTGTTACAAACTCATACCTTAGCACTTAGAAAGACTTCTTCAATCACTCCATTTCAGAAATACTCATAAAACTGCATGCAAGACACCAGTAAAACCTGCCAGTTTTGCTCAAGTGCGCCAAACAATATCCCTTTAAAGCACCAAGGCAGATAACGGTGGCTTAACAGCGTGTAACAGCAAGGGTGAGGCATTCCTAAGGCAGACTGCTTTAAAGTATGTAACTAAAAACAGAGCTTGCTTTGCTCACAATTTGACCACTGATTTAAAGAACCCAGAAATATAATATAAAGTAGGATTAATTTTAATTTAAATTTCTGTAAATAGGCTAAATTTAGGAAAATATTTGAAGGACTTGGCTTGAAGTTTTATAGCTGCTTATAGCCAGCCACATGTGGTTTGAGGATCTGTGGATCTGCAGCTATAGGTTTAGCTACACGCTTATTGATTTTGGGAAAGATCCCAAACGAGTTCATAGCTGTAGGAGTTCCTGCTCAGGCCATGCCTGATGGCAGAGGATCATCCCAAAGTTTCCTACCAGCTGGCAGCCTGAAGCTGAAGCAGGTCCTCTGTGAGCAGCCATCTGACAGCAGCCAGAAAGGAGGGCATGAGATCTGCTCTCATTATCAGTTAGCACTTGGGATACTTGAGGCATTATTCCCCACAAACAGCTGGAATGTCTCCTAGTTAAGGAGTCTTCCTAGAAATCCCTGTTCAGCCACTGTGGACAAACTGATATTACTGTAAGTGTGTTTATCATGAACCTGAGGCTCAGCTTCCTCAGCAATCTCCCTTCCCCTGTTCACCCAGCAGCAAGCACGTCATTTCCCCATAGGAATCTTACTCCAGTTAATCCAGTGTCCTGGGTTATTTTGTGCTGCTCAACTTCAAGTGCTCTTAGCTTTACTGAACGTGTCTGTACTGTTTTAAGTGCCTGCTAAATTCCGAAAGCTGTTGTGCTGTGCCTGCTGCAAATGCTTGGATATGATCCAAGTCCTAGTCTGGCATTTAAAAGGGATTTTCCAGGATGTTACAATTCACCCAGCACTGTAACTGTGCCAATCCAAAAGCTTTGCTGCCTTCAAAGATACACTCCTGCATGCAGTAAAAGTGTGGTCCAAGGCACACAAAGCATTAAAAAGACCAGCTCAACCAGTGGCTTTATTGGCATAGACATTGAGCTCCCCAGAACTACTTTCTCTAAGCCACTCTCAGGCTGTGAGAGCTGTTCAAAGCTCCCATGCTGCTGTGTGTACAGAAGTTTCTGTGATAAAGCACATCCTTGTGTCTGTTCCTGTGTGTATGTGCCTGCCTAGACAATTCTACATGAAGGAGGAATGCCCACTTCCTTTTTCCCCAGTAGGTCACATCATCCAAACCCAAATATACAGATCCTCTCTACACTCTCAATGCTTCCATGGAAGAGAAGGGCAAGGAAATGTGTGGGGGCAACTCTTCGAGCAAAGTGTGGGTCTGTTTATTCTGAAAATAGACAAGTCCATAGCAGCAGTGACCTGACACTGTTGGAAAGTAAATCTAAATGCTTAAAAGACAGGGTGAGTGGGAGATAATATATTTAGCAATAATTTAAGTAGTGCTGCCCTGGACTGAGTGCCCTACTGTGTCTAATATAAACTGAACTGTAGTGAACAAATTGACCCTATCTCTGCATGTAGTACAAAACTGTCAAAAGTGAAGTAAAAATATTTACTGCTGAAAAGCTAAACCAAAACAAACAAGATTAATTCTTCAAAATTACATTTATGATTTAAGCCGTGCTGTTGAAGCCACTGAAAATTTAACTTTGTTCAAATGAAGTTGCCTTGTACTGATTCTGCAGATCCCAAAGCTGCCCTTTGTTATGAACCTAAATTATAAGCTTTAAGCAAATACAAGTTACTGTGATCAGATCTGAGTGGCTGAAATATAACTGTGTGATACTAAAAGGTCCTATAAAGATACTTAAAGTAATACGCCAGACTCAAACTGTCATGGAGTGATTTGGGATGGGAGGGAGCTTTAAAGCTCATCCCACCCCCTGCCATGGGCTGGGACACCTTCCACTATTCCAGGTTGCTCCTAGCCCCATCCAGCCTGGCCTTGGACACTTCCAGGGATGGAGCAGCCACAGCTTCTCTGGGCACCCTGTGCCAGGGCCTCCCCACCCTCACAGGGAACAATTCCTTCCCAATCTCCCAGCTAAATCTACCCTCTGGCAGCTTAAAGCCAGTCCCCATTGTCCTGGCACTGCTTGTCCTTGCAGAGTCTCTCTTGAGCCTTTCTCTCAGCCCCCACTACACGAATTCTGGTGAGGCCGAATGTTTGAAATGTGTTGAATACTGTGCTCAGGGTGATGGCCAGGAGTGAGCTTTCCTGGCTGGCTGAGCCATTGCATAGGCTGAAGGCTTAGGTCCCAGGTTATTCGAGAATGCTGGAGGAGGCTGCAAAGACTGGAGCTCCTGCTCTGTTTGGATGGCACTGCCCTGGCTCAAAGGAAGCTGCAGCCCATCCCGAGCTTGTTTGCCCTGGCCTTGATGGTTTTATACTGTTAAGCTACAAGTGTCCCAATACCAACAGCATGGACAGCAGTGGTTTGCCAGGACAGATGAGCTGGTTCTCTAGGATATAATTAAAGTGCTGACAAGCTCAGACATAAGACACATAATAAATTAGTTATAGGACCTGAGTAAGAAGGATGAACTCTGCCGCAAAGGCAATTAGACAGAATTTCAGCCTTGGGACCACTTCCACATGTTCTTGTATGTTGGGAAATCACATAAATTTTATGTGTCTTTAGCAAAACGGAGAAATTATTAACATAGTATTAACATAAACAGATATAAATTTTTAAGTCCAAGTGAAATCTAGGAAGGTTGTTGCAATAGCACCTGGTTTTGATGGTATTGTCACCATTCCGGTTTTAGAAGCAAAGCAGCAAGTACGGAAATGCTCTTAATCTGCTCCTATATAGAAC
Source organism: Notiomystis cincta (assembly GCA_013398075.1). Taxonomy (NCBI): domain Eukaryota; kingdom Metazoa; phylum Chordata; class Aves; order Passeriformes; family Notiomystidae; genus Notiomystis; species Notiomystis cincta. The sequence continues at coordinate 29,095 of VZRX01002191.1, forward strand.
TACTGGACTTTTAATTACTGGACTGATATTTATACCACTCAGCAATTTGCTCTTAAAAACCTACCAGACCTGGGTTTCACAAGATTGCTTCTTCAGAGCTGTTAAACGTACTGGCTGTATTCAAGTGGTTTTCAAGCCTTGCAATCACCACAGGAGCTATTTTAAATGCTGTATTTGCTAGTTTTTCCATTTTTTCATTTGCTCTTATTTTAATTTTTTTCTGTGTTTTTCATCCCTTCTGGCCACATTCAGCTTGTATTTAACATACCCATTTATTTATGTTGGAGGATAAATTTATTCATACAAGCCAGAAAAATTACTGGATTCTTACATCTTTTGTTTTAAAATCCATTTCATGGCAGGTGGAGAGGGCTGGGCAGGGTCCTAGAAGAGCTGCTGACCCTTAAAGAACAGTTATCATTTCTCTAGTAATAACTTGCCACTTGTCTTCTGAAAGGAATTGCCTACTGTGCTTCAAATAATGAGGGACATTGTTATATTTGCTTTCATACAGGCTGCTGAACAACTAAGATACCAAATAATTTATTTTTTTCTTATTATACAAGGACTGGATATTTTTCCTATTGGCTTGCACTGCAGTTCAGCTTGGTTATTAGTGTTAAAATAAAGAAGCTATGTAAATTTTAGACCTAAAAGAACAAGGATAGAAGATGTGTCAAGAATAGAAGTATTTAATGTTTAATAGTGTCACTGAAATGCACCAATGTCTAGGGGAAAGAAGGTGATGATGGAACTGCCATGCTGTGAACATTATCCATGGGCAGAATCTTAACCAGCAGTCTGGGGCAAGTGGCTATTGAAAATTAAATGTACCATTGGAGCTTCAGTGTCAAAGCAGACGGGGCTTCAGCTTCTCAAATCTCAGCCACATAATTTACAAGCCAAGCAAAAGTGTAAGTGGCAGAAGAAGATTCAAGGTGGAGAAAGACAATACCAAACACAAAGCACTTATTTGTAAACCTGAGCAGTGCACAATTTGACTGGGGAAAAACAGTGATGTAATCAAAATTAAATGGAGTCCAGGACATTATTAGGATTAACATCTCCATTGATTAAATGAGTTGCTGACAGCAGCAGCAGTGTTGCTGGGCTATCAGTCTTGTGCTCTTGTTGACATTTCAAAAGAAAATGATGGATGTCACCAAGATTTTTGCCTCTATTTGTATGATGTAAGAGACTCTGATGGATTTCAGATCCATCAGATCCTTCTAGTTTAGTAGGATCCTGAGCACACCAAAATATTTACCTCTAATCTTAATTGAAGGCAAGTTTAATTTGTTTCTTCTGTGTTTCCAAAAGCAAGGTCTTGTCTACTTGCACTTTGAACTAAATTAACAAAAATCTATTTTGATTTATTCTGACAATTATTTCAACGCAAGCTTGCACATACATATCTTCTTTGACCACAGTATCTTAAAACCAGCTTAATCCTAGTTAATGTGTAGATGGGCTTTAATTGCCATCCTCCACGGTGCTTTTGCAATGCTCCGTGTTTTCCATGCATTTTGAAGGCAGTGCAGCTGGACACTTGGCTGTAATTCGCTTTTCAGGAAGTCATCTTCTGCTCTGTGCCTGGCACAACCATCCTTCTTCTGGTGCCAAAGCAGAGGCAGCAGCCTCACGGCTGCGTCCTGGCACAGGGCACAGATTGTCACTGACCTCTTGTGGAATCCAGTAATTGCCATGGAGCTGGGCCAGTCAGACAAGGGCATGCTCCATCTTCTAAGCCATCCTAAAACCTTTTGGAAAGAAAATCATCAGCTGAAGATAGGTATGGCTGCCTCTAATTTGGCCTGGCTTCCACACTTCTAGTATGGCAACAACCCTACGAGCTTTAACAATTAGAAGAAATTAGTATTTATTGAAGTTAGCACTCACAGCCACAGCTCAGTTTGGGAGTGCCTGAGTATCCTTAGGGAAGTCTGCTGAAGGATACCTACCTAGCTGCTGGGAAATGACAGCATCCTCCCATTCATCAGTGTGCTGCAGAAAATCTCTGGGTAATGCTTCCTGCTCGCTTTTGATAATGCATCAGTGTCGCTTGCGTTCTGTGCTGCAGGATGATGAGAACTTTGTCCTAATTGCTACTGCTTTTCCTGGCTCAGGTAGAGGTTCTGGTCACAGGGTTCATGTGAAGTATGAAAATGGGTTTCTACATGAGCTGAGTCCTTACACTGGCCCATTTTCAGTGCATGGAAACCTCACCTGTCTAATGGAAGCTAGAGGTGTGCTAAACAGGTAAAAATTACAGCCTTGTGTATGTATATTCCATAAAGATTAAGGCAGATTTGGAGTTAGATCCTGTGTTCCACTGACCATTGAAGCACTGGGTCACTACTTTCTCTCTCTTGTAATATCATCCACAGCTTTCTTACCCGTGCCTATTTCTCCTGCTCTTCCATTCTTGCCCATTAGAGTCCCATCTTTAAAATCCTCCTTCCCAGAGAAGACCGTCTCTCTGTATCTCTGGCAGATACAGTCAGAGGACTCAGTCCACCCTTTCCTCAGTCTCCATTCCTCCTGTTAAGTACCTGTCACAGACAAATTCCTTCTGAGGAGTGTTCTGTATGAGGCTCCCGCAGCCTGCCAACCCTGTTGGCAAAGCAGGATGTGCACCAGCCAGGTGACATGTGCATAACGTCTCTTGTTCCCAAGGCTGAGAAGGAGGTGGTGTCAGCCCTAATGCTTTGAACTGCTTTGCCTTGCTGAGGCTACAAGCTGCTCTTTTGACCAGAGACCTCAAAAGCCAGGCGGGAAGCAAAAATGTATTTCCAAAGATAGGACCATGGCATCACTAGAGGGCATTCCATGCCTCATCCCAGCCACAGCCAGCAGCAATTCAGGGTCAGTGGAGAGACAGCCCCGTGGGGTCCCTCAGCTCTGTTCTGCTCCCTGGGCTTTGTCTGCATGGAGGTTTTCTGTAGATTAAACTGATTGATAAGGGTGCCGATTTTCCTTATAAATTACTCATATTGTGTCCAGTCTGCACTGTAAATATTATTGTGTAACAGACTGTTTCTGTTTCTCTTCAGGAACACTTGTGGGTGTAATTTTTCAGTATTATACCAATGGAACTAGATCTGTGTCCATGTACACATGTGTAAGAGGGCAGGAGTGTTACCATTTTAACTGGACTAGAATAAATAAAGCAATAAAATATTTGGTCTGTACAAAAGATTACATGGAATAAAAGTAGCCAGGTCAGTAGCAGTTTTCTCCCCTGTGTTTACTCAGTTTACTAAAACTGAAAAGAGTGGAATTTATAAGTCGAGGAGAAGCCTTTCTGATTCCAGCTTTCAGTGAAGGCAGTCAGGATCATGGCACTGCATCCTGAGCACAGAGGTCTTGAGCACTGTGGCAAAGAACACAGCGAAATGTTCGAAGTGGAACACTTAAAAAAAGCCCAACCAAAAATAGACCAACCAGTAATGCAGCAAGAGAGAAGGGGGAGGGTGAAGACAGCTTCATTTTACAAATGTCTTTGTTGAGACAGTAACTGGATACAGAAATCCAAGTCACAGTGGGATTCCAAGAGTGCACATCTGCCTCCCAGCCCTTGTGTTTCCCAGAGCAGTGGTGTTTAGTTGAGATCTTTAGAAAGGGCTTATATGGTTCTGCCTATGAAGGCAGATTTTAAGGTTCACTTTTGGGTGCCCTGAAAGAAATGAGTGTCTGTTTGATGATATTGAGCAGACTATGCTCCAATGTGGACCTATTTCCACACCTCATTGTTCTAAAAGAGAAATACTAAATTAACTTTTACCACATAACTTTAGTAAGACCTGCTCTACAAAGAACCAGAGTCCAGCTCTGGCTCCAGTGAGACAGCCAGGTGGGGCCACTGCCTGTGGTAGCAACTACTCACCAAAAGAGTTGCACAAATAGGGGATCTTCAGCAGAAATTAATGAAAAAACCTATTTTCTGTGTCCCAAAGAGACCCAGGCAAAACCTACCCTTCAGCTGGTGTTAGATGGGAATCTGTTACTTGAGTAACTTGCCTGTGGAAAACCATTAATGCTGCTGTCCTGGGCTTTCCAGAATTTCTTTGCTGTAAATCCCCACAAAGTCTAATTCTTTCATACCATGTAACCCTCTATTATCATGCCAAAGTTTCTCTTAAGTACAAGTTTGCTTTTATAAAATTTAGCCAAAGAGGAAGACTCTTCCCCAGTAGTTATATGTGGATATCTATGTCAAATAAATTGCAGCAGGCAAACATTTTCACGTGAGGTTTTGCACAGGTTTGGCTCTCACATGAAGCCTCACCACAGCTATATTTGCTTTCTTCCTGTTCTGTCTTTTCCATCTTTACATAATGGTCAGAGAACTGTACAGGAGGAACCCAGAGAACTTTCCCATCCCCTTCACTGACTCCATTGCTGTGTGTACCCTCCCTCATGGACTTTCACGTTCCTCAGGGCTTCTCTGTAGCATCTCCTATCCACAAACAGGGGTCACATCCAGTTTTCCATAGATTTTCCAGTCCTGGGATCCCTTCCTTTGCATCCTGTTATGCTGTTCTCCAGATCATACGGTTCAACTCCATTTATTTCTAGAGCCACAGCAAGCCTTAGCAAAGGCAAAGGCTGGAGCTCTGTGGCACTTCTTGGCAGGAAACTCTTTGCATAAAGCCCATTACAGCAGCACCAGCTGAGCTTCTCCCTTAACAACTTGCAGAAGAAGATTGAAACAAATTGTACTTGTGGTTAGCTCTTTTTTTAAAAAAAACACTTATTATTAGAGTAAAGTTTAGTGCCTGCACACACATGCTCACTACTAAGTTATTTTAAAATAGGAACAGAAAAAACACCGATGAAAATAGAGGTCAAAGAGATACTAAAGAAGGGATAAATATCTTTCTGTTCTGTTTGATTTTGAATTCAAGGAAGAGCAGGCAATGCCCAGATTCAGAAAAATGAGTGCTGTTTTCTAACTTAGTGTTAAAAGTCAGAGGTCTAAAACTGATTCTGGGAGAAACATGCAAAGGGGAGGAAAGTGCTCCTCATATTTCCTTTTCAAGTCAGTAGGATTTGAGTTCTTTCCATCCTCACTTGTGCCTCTGAAAGTCTCCTTCTCCATGTTTGTAGCAGCAGTAAAATTCTAGGAAAAGCTTGGACGACTCACAGGGGTTATTAGACAAGGATCCTTCTGGAGCAGCACTGGCATTACACATTCTATCACACATTTGTGCCTATCCCTAGGTTAACAGAAATATGTGGAAATGTGAAACCTGAGATGCAGGTGTATCCTGCCTTTAGAGATATTTTCTCTTTAATGAGCTAATTTATTTTTATCTTGTTACATGCTTTCTCACTTTATGGATATGGGAAATGATAGGTAAAAAACTGATGGTTCCTAGGCAGATTTTTTGGACATAAGGACAGCTAAGTCATTTGCACAGGCCAGAGCTCAGGCACGCTCTATATATGTTTTGTGCCTGGGGAAGTGTTATGTTTCTTAGATTTCATGTGTCAGTGGTGAGATTTCTTCCTTCTCTAACAAATTAATATTACAGTTGAGTGTATTCAGGGCCAGGATTTCCTGCATGTTATCTGTGTAGTCCTGTGTGCATGAATGGGGACATTACCACAATAAGACCCTGGAAGGCATTTGAAACAAAGGCCTTATGTAAATGATTGTATAAACCAGTACATCCCATGAGAACCAAAAAAAAACCCCGAAGTATGACATGTTCTGGTGGAGTGGCAAAGGTTCTGGAGAAATTAAGTAGTTCCCTGCTTAGATGGTGGAAGGCCATATCCAGGGAGTATGCAATAACTGACTAGCAACAAGCAGTTTCAGATAATAAACACATCCTGCTGTCCAGACACTTCACACACAGAGGGCACCAAAAGGGTTAAAGATAGCTGTTCTCAGCAGTGTTTGGCCTGGCTGAGGATTAGAGCTTATTTTAGCTGCTCTTCCTAAACATAGCAAAGGTCACGAGGGACCAGGCTTTGTTGCTGAGTCTTATTGGCCTTGTTCCTCGTAGGGGTTTTGCAGGAGGACAGGATTGTCTCACTTACAAGGATAATAGATGACAAGCCCGGTGCTGATTAACCTCATTTTAATTGATAATTAATTTTAAACCCTATTTACTTTCTCTGGAACAGCTGAGACTTCAAGGGAATCACAACAGAGGTGAACAAGAACTGAAATTTCCCCCAAGGAAATGATACAGGCAGAAAGGAGAAAAGACAAAGCTAGATGTGTATTCAGATTGTCAGTTTGGATCTTCATTAAATGTATTGCTTCTGCAAATGGAGGCCTCTCACCTTGTGCTTGCTATTGCATTTGCTTCTTCTGCAAAGACATCCCAATCTTGTAGTGCAAAGACCTCTACACTCCAAAATCTGGGTCCTGCTTGCCAGTTAGCCTTCCTTTTGCTTTATTAGAACTCCTTTTGCCTCATTTCTGAGGCCTGCTGGCCATGTGGGAGTATGATTTCCTTTTGTACTTGAAGTACATGTGATGCTCCATTGTTTTTCAGTAGTGAAAGCTAGAGAATGTGTGTAAAGGGTCATTTTTATTCACAACCCAACTGTTTGCACATTCTGGACTTCGTTCTGCAAATCAGAGCCTTTGGGGATTAACAGCTGCATTAAGTTTTCTCACAGCACTTTCCTGTAGGAGTTTTCCTTATCATAGTTAAAATCTGAAAGCCGCAATGTCTGCAGTGTGCCCTTCACAGCACCGCCTGGAGAGGGCTCACAAATCATTCTACAAACATTAAGGAGTTAATTCTTTAAACACCTTTGAGATACATGTCATCCTTATGGCATAGCTGATAAAATGGAAGTCTGAGTAATTTATTCAGGGTCACATAACATCTATGGCAGAGGCAGCAACTCCTCCTGGCACTCAGAACTGCTCTGAACTTATTTCCAGGACAACGTTCCAACACGAGCCGCATTCTGAATTACATTTTGTATCAAGATGCAGTTCATCCCTCTGTAGCAGTTATGGCATTGCAAAATCTCTGCTCAGGGGAATTACCAACATCATTTACTTGGTTATGTTTGTAGCCTATTCAGTACCTTCGTCCGCCATCGTAGAGGTGTTTAAATTAATGCAGATAATTTAGTCTGAATTTACATAATCTCATTTGATAGGTATAATCAAAGTCTATTCTCACAGTAACATTCTGAGGCATTCACACACTCTAAATATGAAATGCCACCTGTGACATCTCCCTGCCTTTACTGAGCAGAGTACTTCTCATTCAGGTGACATGAAAAACCACCATTCTTCTGAGTCCTGACCTGAGTTCCCAGAGTGGTTGAGGTCTTGGACTGGACAGTTCTAGATGATGTGTTCCAGCCCCAACTTCATGAGTCCTTTGCATCTGTCACACCACATAAAATTGGCATATTTTCCTGCTGTCAGCTCTTACAGTAAAGCTCAGTGTTTGTTGATAGAGGACACTGAGATACAGGCACGGAAGGAATGTGGAAATTCTATTAATGAGGGCAATTTAGTTTTAATAGCTGCTATGTGAGTGCTGGATCTGCTCAGGCAGAGACAAGTTATTAAAGGTGATAGTACAATGATGATTAGAGCAAGCCCCTGGCTACAATCTTTCCTGCATTTAAAGTCATTTCAAGCATCAGGATCTCACTGTTACAACTGGCAGCACAGGTGGTTTACCTGCTTGCTTCCACACGTGTTGGATATCCCCAAGCTACACCTTCCATGGGGGTTTTCATAAACTTTTGTTTCCTTCCTTTGCCCCCACCCCTTTGCAATGGAAAGAGAAAGATATTTCCCCTTTGCTTTCTTCCTAAAGGCTGCAATGTATTTTTAGCTGCTCAGGATGTCTCCAAATAACGCAGTGACTCTGAACTTGCATTGTCAGCCTTCCCTGTAAAGCCCCTCCTGGGAGGTTTATGGCTCACTCTCCACAGCTTTGCTGATGCAGCATGTAATGTTTATACCTGCAATCAAGCATTGGCTGAGCTGCAGCCCAGTGCTGGCAGCTCTTTCTTTCTCTCTCTGTCCCCCTCCTTCCCTTGCAACTCCCCTCTGGTGATACTGGACTGATAAAGTGCATACAGTGGTGATTGCCTGTATAAAAGTGAGAAAAAAAAGGCATTACCCAATAGGCAGAAAAACTTGTATGTGCTCTGCCCAGCATAGACGAGATGGACTTGGGGATCTATATTTCTTTTTCTAGATGATTTATAATACCTTCCTCCCCTGCACTGCCGTTTTCCAAGCCATTTAATGGATTTTGAGATTTACCAGATAAGAGGTTCATCTACAGTTTAGAAACTGTTTTTCTTTTAAACAGAACACGAAGGTTACT
>VZRX01002191.1:37477-51580 GCA_013398075.1 Notiomystis cincta
GGGGCAGTGCTTAACAGATCTTTCCCCCAAAGTATCTCATGGCCTATGATTGCCTCAGAATGGCTCATCAGAATTTTTACCAACCCACGAAACGACCTTGCACTCAAGAGGCAAAAAGAAGCACCTTTGAAATAGGGGCCTCATCTAGATGGGAAAGTGAGGCTGATTCAACTGGAGCACGATTCTAAAATAACTTAAGCATTCACAATGCAGACAACTTTATTTCAGTGTAACAGGGTCTTACTCATGCTTAGTTTTGGTTTACTGTGTATTCCCAGTCCATGTTAGTTAACCAAAATAAACATATCTTACAGGCTTTTGCCAGCATTTGACTAAATGGGTTTGAAGTCAATCTGTACTTAAATCAGTGCAGCTGTGGTTGAAAATAAGGCCAAATGCATTCAGTTAATCATGAAGACACTGCCAACAAAATGCATGAAAAGAGGCATCATGCACATTTTTCATGATTAATGTATCTGCAAGTTCTGTTACAGGCACAGAGATGCAAGTGGAGTTGAGTCTTGAATGCCATGGAATTAAGGATGTCACCGTTGTGTGCATTTGTATTTATGTTAAGTCTCCCTGAAGTGAAGAGCACTTTATATGTCACAATTTGCCTATGTTCAGTCTAAGAAAATTGTAGCTACCATACAGCTGTACATTTGGGAATCTTCCTCCCTTTTTGTTTCTGGGATATAGTGTAGCATCTAAAATTCAGGTTTTGCTGGCAGATGTGTCTTGTGATGTTTGAGTATGGATTTTCGCTTGAAAATGTACTTCAGGACTATATGAACCTCTTTCAAGGTCTCAAGAACCTCTTCTGACCGCCCTGTGATCCCACCCAGATCCCCTCTGGAAGTGCTGCTCTCAGTGTAACTCCCACCTATCAATGGAGTTCACTATGTAGTTAAAAGCTGCTCCAAACTGAGCTAATTTTGTTCATTTATCCTTGAGGATTCTTGCTTAATTAAAATGGGCCTGAGGGAAGTATGACTGTCTTAATTTATCTTTTACCAGAGAAAATGTTTGAAGGCCATGTTTTTATGAAGATCCAGACTTACTTATATTAACAGAAGATACTTTTGGTTACCCAAGTCTTTTTTAGGCCCATATCCTGGACTCTTTTGCTGCTTCATTGAATTTATGAAGTGGCAGCAGAGTTACTGAATTGAAGAGGCATCACTGGAAACACTGCAAAGGGAAAAAGTAGTTAAGTGTATCTTTGTAATAGAACTCAATCCAACTTCTGTTTTTATGCTTCCAAGTCAATATACTTGCTGTTTCTAGAACTTAAATCAACATACAAAGGAGGGTTTTGACCCTTATCCACTCATAGCAGTTTGTGCCTTATGTCTGACTTGGGCTTCCACACTAAAGCCTTCAGCTTCTTAAATGTCCATTTATTATTTATTACAATAACTCAACTGAAATATGACTTTAATCTAAGAATTCTTTAGTTCCTTGGCTCTAATTACTGTTATTCAGCTGTTCATAACTAGGGTAGGTGGTTAAAATTTTGCTGCTTCACAAGTGTGGCAAATGTCTGCTCCATGCCTATTTTCTTTTACATTTTACCCCCCTTGAAAGTAGAACTCCCAACAGCCATGTGAGACTTGGCCACCAAACCCCATCATCCACTTGGGATCTAAGCAGGGCTCAGAACAATCTTTACCCAAGAGAGAAAATATTATTATGTGGTTTCTTCAATTACAGTTTAGCATTGTGCTCTTTCCTCGTAGTGCTGGAGCAATTGTTCTTCACTGAGTTTGCTTTCCAGTGTGGTGAGTGTTGTTTATCAGTTGCGAAGGATATGATATGCGAAGGACAGACATATGGTTTTAGTTCAGAAATGCTTGTTAAAAGCTTCCTTCTAATCTAAGGTTAAATAGAGAGTTCAGCATATGTGTGTCTTAGAACGAGCTCTAACAGATGTGAAAATGAAATAACTATTTCTCTAACAGACTTTTGGAGCAAAATTAGCTTTCTAAAGCACAGAAATAAGCTGGTAGGTTGCCTTCTTACTTATCAGACTCAGAATAATGAATTAGTAAGTTATACTTCTGTGTTTGAACAGCAAGGCCTTGAAGAAGAAAGAACTTTTGTCTCCCCAAAATGTTACTTTCAGGTAAGAGACAGCTGTCATACAGCAACTTCTCTTTTGTTCACATTTTCAAACAATTACTTTATGTTTTTTTTTTATTTGTCCCTATTCCATCTCTCAGTAATATGGCCTATTTATCTTGAGACATATTTTAATTACAGTAAGATTTGTGCCTAATGCTTTGTAGCTTCCTCAGAGTTGACGAATTTGGAGAGAAGCTTAAGGTGAATCACATTGCAGGCCATCACTTTGAATTTGCCATCAGAGAATGAAGGGAATGTGCTGTCTAGGTAGAGCCTGCCTCAAATACTCTGTGGGTACATCAGGAAGTTTTGAAAACCTTTCCAAGCAGCGACTGCACAGCCAGGGAAGTTTTGTTGTGAGGAGCCGGGGTATGGGCAAAATGTCAAAGGTGTGGCTTGCTCTGCCCTCCTTGCCTTCAAGCACTGAAGCTTCATTATGTGACTCAGGAGCTACGTGTGTTGCTACTCACATCAAAGCTGCTCACAAAAACCACACAGCACTGACTCCAGCTCCCAGTTCCTGGCAAAGCCACTGTCAGCTTGTGTACGAGACTATTCTGAAGTGAATCTCTTTTTTTTGAGTTAGGAAATGCTGTACAAGAATCCAGAAATTTTGGTCTAAAACAACAAGAAGAAAGATGCTGCCAAAGAGGGATCCTTTGAAACTCTGGCTTTGTAGAAGTAAGGGTAGAAGTGTCAGCTGTAGGAACCTAAATCAAGTTAAACCCATCCATGTGTCTGACAGGACACACTCTGAGGTGCTCCATGGAAGAGTGTCCCACCACCAGCAGCTGTTCTTCCTTCCATCAGCCTTCAATCAGTTAACCCAGCAGAACCTGTGTCTCTCAAAGAAATATACACACTTATCTTCTGTGTGTGGGTGCAAAAAGTAAAATGTAGGCAAATAGTGACATAAGTTGTTACCATCCTGCCCATATTTTGGGTATGGTCATGTGCCAAGACTCACTTCCTTCCTAGGACTTGGCCGTAACAAAATACAGAGTGAAAAAACAAACCCCTCTTACAACACAGGTGCTGGTGACACCATACCAGGTGATGATCTGGATTCCATGGATTCCCTCTGTGCAGGCTGGCTACCTTAAAGTGGAGGAAGAAATCCTTAACCTCTTGGCAACAATCACAAAGCTGATTGATCTGGCAAGTTGCAGCCTCAGCAGAGACTGGCCACATCTCCACAAATCTCCTACTTCTTTGATTTCTTCTTAAAAAAAATATTCAAAAGTATGTGTGTTTCTGGAGAGCTATTCAAGAGGCCATCAGGGAATCAAGTTAAATAATGTTTTTATTGTGTTTTCTTCTGTAGTTTTATGAGTGTTTATGTGTGGGCTTGGCTAAGAGATGTGAGGTCAGATAATAGACTCAAAGTACTGTAAATGCAAACCTTTGTGCTGAAAACCACGAGTGACTCCAGATTTTTCTCACTGTTTTTACAGACAATTTACTCACAATCCCACCTGCAGTGTTTGGAGAACTAAGTAGCTGAAGACATTGTCCTGAACAGAACCTGAAAAAACAAAATGCTTATCTCAAGTTTTATAGTTTAGACCCTGCCCTGACTTCACACACAGTGCATAAGCCTGCAAAGCCATATCATAGGTGCCATATTTTGGATTTGGGTTCCCAAGATACTTTAACACAGTAAGGACAAAGCCCATTAATCCAAAAATAGCACAGTGTTACAACAAAACAGAGCTGAGCTGTAATCCTGAAGATTAGAGTTTCAGGAGAAAGATTTAATGTCACCTCAGGGTGGTTGCTTTTTTTTTTCTTGGTTCTGTTTTGTTTTCAGGCAAACTTCAAAGTGCCTCATTAGATGCCTTCAGAAGTCATGAAGATGAAATGAATAAGAAGCGATTCAGGCAAATTGTTGACTCTGGAGAAGGGTTTTAAAAAACAACAATACAAAAGCAAAACCCCTAGGGATAGCTGTAATTGCATATCTGAAGAGTATTTCAGTGCTGGTCTGCCAGCCCCACTTAGCTCAGGCACCTTTTCTTCATCCTGAGAAGGGCTGATCCTTTTTGTCCTGGCTTCTCAAACATCAGACTAAATTTTCCTTGACTGTCTAAATTTCCCTTGACTGTGTCATAGCGATTGAGCCTCACAGACTTCCTGTGGGGAATTCTTTATGCTACAGAGTAGATTTGCTGAGGAGAGAGATATTCAATATCTGTTTTTTAAAGTGTGTAGCAATCCAGACAATTTGATAGCTGTGGAAGAAAAAGGATTAAAAAAAAAAAAAATTGTTACTTTAACGATTCTGGGCTAGGGTGAGAGAAAGAAAATGAGCAGGAAAGATATTCTTGGTGATGGATGGTTTCCATATGGTGAGGAGGTAAATCCTTAGGCCATGCTGAGCAGTGAGCACTGTCCTTTAGAGCCCGCGCTTTGGTGTCTCAGGTTCAGCCCAGCCCAGCCCTCCTCGGCACACCCATTCCTTTGTAACCCGCAGCTCCCGCAGCGAGCCTCCGCTGCATGACCCTGCTGCTTGGGGCAAGTGCGGGCAGATGCTCGCTGAGTCAGCGGGGAAGGTCTGTCTGCCCTGCCAGCTGCCGCCTTCGGAGCACGGAGCGCGGAGCGGGGAGGGCTTCTCAAGGCAGGCTCTGTGGGACACGGCCATTTGCGGCCCCTGGGTGCTGCTCCGGGGAACATCGGGGTGATGCTGAGCTCACTGGAGTGGGGAACACCAAGGGTTGGGTGGCATGTGCCTCATGGTTCTTACTGGCGTTTCCTGACTTGGAGTGTCTCTCCCAAAGGAGTGAGCAGGGGTGTGTTGGACTAAGACGTCAGATGAGCTCCTTTCCTTCTTGGGTCACACTGGCACCCATCTGCGTTTCTCCTTCTTGACCACCCTGGTACTGCGGTGAGAGTCCCCCTATTTTCTTTTACATCTGCTGCCTTTGAGTCTTTGAAACATAACAAGCACAAGAAAAGTAGGGAAGCTGAAAAAGCTCTTTTAATTGTGATTTTTTCCCCTTTTTATTCCCCTTAGTGCAGTGCCTTTGTCATATATACGAGGACAATGTGAAATTTAACATTGGCTGAGGACAGAAGTTCTGCATATCACACACACAGACACACACAGACACACACAAGCTTTCCTAAACTTCGGTTTTTTTAGTAGAAAAGTCATTGTACTGCAGTCATAATGGTCCATGAGAATAAAAAAGGCAAGGTTAGTAGGAGAGATTGCTAACTGATATGGTTGCAAAAAGCCAGACGTGCTTTCATGCTGGGACCCCTTGTTAGGTGACTCCCTCCAGCCCGTGCATGTGGATGAAGCTCGGAGTGTAACTACCAGAGACAGCCAGACGGTGCTGCTCTGGCCCTGGGATTATAGGGGAAAGTGCAGGAGAGAAACCAGTGGAAAACAGGCGCCAGGGAGAGAACAATTTGTTCCAAAACATTTGCTTTGTAACAGGGTCATCTATAAATTCTGGGATTTCCTGTTTGCTGAATGGCAGGCTTTCTCTTTTCAGGTTACAGACTGGAATAATTTTATTACAGCTCACTGTAAGCTTCTTTCCTTTCCAAGCTCAGATTTGCAGCCTTTGCACAGAAATTTCCCAGCTTTCTTGGGGTTTTAAGTTGTATTCTTCAGCGTCGTGCTCTAGAGCTGTGCTTTAATTTCCTTTGGGCTTTGGAAGTGGTGAGATCATGCTAGTTTTAGGGGAAAGGCATTAGACATATTAATGGGTTCTTTTTATGCTGATGTATATTTTCTCTGGATACTGGGAAAGTAAAACTTAGATAAAGAAAACTGTAACAAAATAGTAATTTTAACTACAAGGAGCTTGATCCTGCATCTTGTCCATCTTGTGAAATCATCGACTTGACTGGATGTTGTCAGTGTTCAGGAAATGCAGGGTTTGGGTTACAGCTGCTCAGGATGTTGCTTGGGTTTTTTAACATTTTGTTTCAGAAAACACCCATTAATGGGTTGTCTTTGTCAAGAATGAGGTTAGGAAACACTGTCAGGGTACTCCCTCAGGTCAGACCCTTCTTGCTAAAACAAGAGGGAGCTGTCCCAGAATATTACATGATCATGATGTAGCCTCGTGCTGGGAGAATTCACCTGTGCTGGTAAAGATCTCTGTCAGGTCACAGGTCTGTAACAGCAAGTGACAATTTCCAGGAGTGGCTTGAGACCTGGGTATCTCTTTCTGTGTCATGGAAAAGGTGGAAATAATCAAAAAATTGATCCTTTGAGAGCTGCTGATAAATGAGGAGAGGAAGAGAAAGGTAACTGCAAGTTTTGTGAGGTAAAAGAAGTGCTTTGTGCTGCAGCAGAAGATGCTCTCTGGGACCTGCTCCCAGTACCGAGGTCTTTGGCCAGAGCTTTGTCCATGGCTGTGCTGTACAGGACAGCAAACAGGCAGGGAGAGAGCCCTGTCTGCCTGGGAGCCTTCACTGATTACACTTATAATGAGAGAAGATTAATTTTTTGTGACTGGGGAGAAAATCTGCTAACTCAGCTTGAATTTTTATTAATGGGAGAAAGTTTAGAAGCTCTGAGTGCATGATTTTAAAGATGTCTGTTGTTGAACGTGCTGGGAGCATTTTGTCTTTATGCTGAGTTTAGCAAATGAGATTCTAGTCCTTGACTGACATTATTAGGCACTATTGTAACAATAATGAAAGGAAGATGATTAAAATCTGCCTACTAGTGGCAGGGGTTGATGTTACTATACAGCAATAGAAGGAAGATGGCATTCTGAGCTTCTTGCATTCTCCACTGATGTGAGCACAGCATTATCTGCATCTCTGTTGTAAGGTAGAATGGAATTTTCAGAAGAGATAAACTGGGTAATTGCTGTTTTTATTTTAACTGAGGCAAAAGCTAACTTCACATGGAACTGATGCCTTCCATGGAAATTTCGTCTGTGTTAACTTTGGTGAAAGCTTCAGACTATTTTTGGCAGCAATTAAAAGCATTCAAGAGATGCCTGTCACTTCAGCTCACATATTTCCACAGGGTACTTTATTTGTGTTTTATGAAAGAAATAGAAAACACAGCAATATGGCTTCTGCTTAACTTGAACTATCTTGCATCTCGTGGCAGCAAGTGACAAGCAATTTTTCTTCATTGGAAGCTGTTCTTCCGGATATCACAGCATGGAGTTGCTGATAGGATTTTCACAAGAAAAATAATAACATCTAGCATTCACTAACACCTGCTGTCCAGTGATCTTAGAGTGCTTTGGAGAAATATTTATTAGGATTCATGACTATGAAATTGGTAATATTTTATTGAACTGGGCTTACAAGAAAAGCTGATTGTTGTCTCTCTAATACTCAACAGTGCCACTAATTCAAAATGTCAGCGTTTTTCAAGGCTTAATTTGAGGGAACTGGGTCCTGATGTTCAGAGCAGATTGGTTCCCACTTTCTTCAGAAGGGGTTAAATGTGAAGAAATTGAAGAGTTGGGCCAACAGTTTCCCAAAATTAAGAACCAGCTGTGAAGATGCTGCTGCAGAAAATTTGTCTAGTAATTGCTTAAAGGGACAACAGTATAGTAGTCAGGCTGAGAATAAAACTAAGAGCTATTTTATTTGCAGGATCCTCTTCTCATTCAAATATTTATGAAGCTTGTTGAATACTTCTCTGTGTGGATTCTGTGGGAGGAAGTATGAAATGTATGTGTGGTATCTCTGATAGAAATTAGCTCGCTGTGTGGGTATAATCTAAAAAAACATTAGATCAAGGATACAACTGTGTTGAGCTCATCTGATGTATGACATACCCAGCTTCTAAAAGTGGCTCTACTGCAACACCTAATACTTGGAGCTTTCACCAAAATTCTTCCCTCCACTGCATTCTGAATTTTAAAGTCTGTAATGGAGTTATCTGCCAGCAGTCCCTAATTAATACAGTGTTGAGCCAGCTGGAATCACAAGAGCAAATGGCTCTCCTGGCACACCACGGAGCGGCTTCTGAGCAGTCCCACTGCCTGTGTGCAGTGCCCATCACAGTGCACACAGACTTCATCTGCTGGGGCAATTCTTGCCTCAATTAAAAGTCACTCCACAGTCACATTTGCAACTAGACACCTCTGTGCTGTTTCCTGTTATGGCCAGGTGGAAAAAGCAGGTGGAAGAAATACAGTGTGATTTTTAGGAATGCCTCAGCAATGCTGTATTGAAGCATCAGTATTTGGAACTCTTCAGAGTGCTGGGCACCAAGGCTGCTGTTCACAATGAGGGTGCAAATATATGGGCTCTGGATGGTAATGGGGAGTAGTTACCACTGGGAACAAGAATGTGTGATATGAGTAGAGACGGGTTATTGATGTAGCAACTGATTTCCTCACAGCTCAGGGCTTGTTTGCAACTCTGCAACCTGGGGGGCTTGTCTACAAGTCACAATAATTCTGCAGAGGAAAGAGTTGGATGCTGGGATTAATTTTCTACCATCAATATTCCTCGGTGGTTTTGTTCATGGTGCTGAAACTACAGTGGCATAGGCAGTAAAATTTTTCCTTGCCCCCTTGTTGGGCTTCACTATAGGCCTCACCACAGTTCAGCTGTGCTCCTGCAGGGAGCTGCTGCCAATTACACTTTGGGTGTATTACAGCACCTCTAAGGTCCTATGCCCAGACCAGTTTCCCTAAACACTGTACAAACAGGGTAAAAAACACCCCAAGAATTCCTGTATTCAAGTTCTTTCTGGTTCATCACATTGCTACTAGTCCAGACTACGGGAAGGATAAAAATCCCAAGAGGAAATGATTCATGTCTGAGCAGGGAAATTCTGTTCAGAATTACAACTGGATGCCAGAGTTTAGAATAAGGTTCCCTGCATGACAAGGCTGTGTGCCAGTTTTTATAAAACATATAAGTATAATTCATGCAGTATTTCTGTTAATCGCACTCTCTGCTTAAGATATCCATTAAAGCACATCATATTAATTTAATTGAAAAATTCTCAGGGAATTGTATTAGATATTTTCCCCATTAAATTAATATTACAATCTTTAAATAGAATTTCTGGGTACCCATTGTTGTTCTCAGAATTATCATGCAAATTGATATCTGCTCTCTGCCTTTTTAGGGTCTGACCACTATATCTTTCTCCTTTTTTGTCTCCTGTCTTCTCCCTCCTCCTCAGCCTATATTTAATTATCCTCCTCCTTTTGATTTCTGGGGTCATTAACATGATGCGTTCTGGGGCTTGTCGCAGGACATTAGGTGTTTGTCTGTCAGTTTGGGCCTCTCTGAATTAATCTGTTAATTAATTACAGTATGGGACTGTGAAGTGAAATTCCCCAGGTGGCAGCCTGGCCTTATGGTGAGGGAAAGGGCAGCTCATGTCTCAGTGGCTCGGAGAGGGGAAATGAAATTAAGGTTTTTCAGGACTGACCTTTATGGGCCATTTCAGAGCCAAGGAGATCTCTGGGCCCAGGGCTGGAGTGGTGGCTCTGCAGATCGATTGCCTGGACCCCAGGATGCTCCAAGGGTTTATTGCATCACCAGCACCTGCCCTGTGAGAGCCATGCTGTGGGCACTGCCTGCTCTCGTTGTTAAGGAATGAAACTAGGAGCCACTGTCCTTCTACCCCTTTACCCAGCTGATAGATGAGCAGGCTGTGCACTTCCTTGGGAATTGCTACCCTTTTTGCATCCTAGGGAACCTTAATAAATGCTGCCATGCACTGGATGCCTCAATGCAGGTCACATTCAGGATCAACAAAACCCTTGCAGTTCTTCACCTAAAATTAATACAATTCCTTTTTTGCTTGTGAGCTCTCAGCTTCCCCCACGTTGCATTTCGCCTTCTCCCAGACTTTTGTTGGAGCTATTTCTATGTGGGGTGAGACTGTGTGAATCAGCAGCAATGGGGTTGGAGCCCTTTAAGAAGTTGGGGCATTATCCAAGTAGCTGCTGAATCTGGGAGTTGTGACTCGTCTGTGCTGGAGCGCTGGGAACAGCTTGTGCTCACATGCAGAGGAACAGGTGCCACTGCACAACTGGGGATGGCCAGACACAGGCACAAGAAAACAGCGGCTTGTTCAGCACTGATACTGTTCCACAGACTGATACAGGCCAAGGACTGCTGTATGGGCTTGTGCTTATGAGCTGTCCACCTTCCTGACACCTCCCCATGTCATTCCAATCCAACAGGGAGCTCAGGTTTCCCACTGGAGTTCAGGACAGGAGTCGGCCCTGTTTTCTGTCCTGTCACCCAGGCCCAGCTCACAGTGAGCAGCACAGAATGCAGCACAGCCTCTGGCCCAGGAGTGGAGAATTCAAGAAGAGGGATTTCCTCTAATCAAGTAACTCCAGGAGGCTGTTGTTGAGTTAGTGGGTCAATGTGTTTATCTTTCTGTTTTCTTTAGAAAAGTGCAAGTCCTTGCCCCTGTGGTTATTTTTGCCTAACAGCTGTGCTTCCGGTGAGCAGCTGGGAGAGCTGCCTGACTCAGCACATCTCCGCCTCAGCACTCCCCAAGAGCACTCGAGCAGGACTAGGAGTGCTGTGGGCAAAGCAGGGGGTCCCCTGCTCTGCCTCCTGCAGCCAGTGGAGAGAGATACTCAGTCACATGGACAGAGGTGTTTGGAGTGACAGGAATCATCCACTCTGAAGAGTGTGCCCACAGACAGGACAAATACATGGTCTTTATTTGGTCTTTTCAAAACTGTAAATGTGTGGAAGTTGTTACTGCCTGTAAAAGTACTCAATGGTGTACAAAGAACCTGACACAAGGATGGTGTTCTGTGAGGAATGAGAGCCTCTTCCAGGATTTGGTCCTTGCCAGATCAGCCCTGCAGAACACACTGAGCCATTTCCATGCTTCAGTCCTATGACAACCTGCAGTGTCTCACAAGCACCTTGAGTCACATTTTCCAGGCAGGTTCATCCACCCTTGGCATGGGGCAGCATTTGACCACTCTACGTGTGTTACTGAGTTTGTAGGATGTTTGCATGCTGCAGAATTTTGTGAGGTTTTGAGAGGGCAGATAAGAACTGGTGAGGGAGGAGGCTGGGAAGACACCTTTTTCTGGTGGTTTGAGTAATGGAGTAAGAATAAGAAGATTGTATTACCAGGTCAGGGCAAGTGAACACTCTCTGCCTCTCTGTATTGTGCCCTTTGTCTCCATTTTATCTTTTGGCTGTAATTTTTGATATAAAAGTGGTCCCTCTACATGTAATTGTAGAGTGTCTAGCAGCTTAAAACAGCTTGAGGAGAACTTTTTTGGGCTACTATGCTACAAGTATGTAACAAAAATAACGTAAAAATAAATCTGTTTTGTAAAACACAGAGGAACTTGCATGAACAGCAAAATTCCAGCTAGAACGAGGAGGAATTCAATGTCTGGTGTAATTTGAGTCCACTGTAAAAAAAAACAAACTAAAATTCCAGTAGCAGTGAGGTTGTTGAGGGCAGCAGGAAAGGAACTTTCCCTGTAAGCATGGGAATTTGACTGTTTCACAGGGTGATAGTTTTATCATTTGACTGCATAGGAGGAAAGGTTCCTAAACTAATATGATTTTCTGGCAGCATATCTGATTGGAATTCAGTCTTGTGGAAACTCTCAAGTTTGTAATTTGATGGAGAAGAGCAAGAAAACTCTTCTTCCCCCCCTAGGAGCATAGAAGCTTTCCCTGAGTCATGTAGGTATGTTTGGGTATTCTGCCTGTAGTAGAGGCAGGGTGTACTTCCCTTTCCTAACAGAACAGGCAGAGTTGTGGACCTGGCACAGGACTGTCGTGTGTCCTAATGCAAGTACTGACTCTGGTGAGGACCTTCCCGTGTCCTGCCTCGGACCCAGGCACAGGAGTCACTGCTGTCCAAGCCAAGCTGCACTTAGCACCAGGTCTGGGAAGTGCTGTATCCTCATTAGAACATGCCTTGTTTTACAGTCACCTGGAGATCTTGCTCCACAAAGCCCCTGTGCACAGGCCACACTGTTTTGCTCCTCACAGCCTTACACCTGGTTAGGTAGTGGTGATGACACAGCCGTCCCTCAGAAAGCTTCAGTACAGCTGCACACTCCCATCCGAGGTATCAGAGGAGGCCTTCCCTCTTCCAGGCTGTCTGCCTGGTACAATTAGGATTTCATAGCAACAAGAGCTAGTATTTGTTTACTTCTTTTCAAAGTTGTAGCTAAGACATCTTTCTGAAGACAGTACTAGGAAAAATTAAAGAAAAAAGAGAGAGAGAAATGAATTTGAGGCTTCAATATGACTCACTTCAGCCAGCTTCAGAATTTGCCTTCATGGACAGCAGTGACTCCTTACACACTTGATTGCTCCATTTCCTCCCTGCCCCCTCAGCAGACTTTTTAATGCCAACTCATACAGAACTCTCAGCAGCACAGGAAGCCTTTTGCTATGTAAGGACTTGAGCCCTTTCACATGCTCTTGTGTCATTTGTGAAATTAGATGCACATGTAGCCTCAGTACTGTGCTGATCCTCTGCTGAAAAACAGGTTCTTTAAAAGCAAAACCACCTTGGTCCATCCATATGTGTGAGTGAGCTTATGAGTGTGTAATATATATATGCGTATGCAGAGAGAATGAGAGCACTTTGTCATGATTTGGGTTGAGTCAGCGGGATTTGCAACCAATATTAGTTCTCACAGGGCTGCTGAGACAGAGATTTTAACGTATGAATAAATAACCAACATGATCTGCTCCACACAGACTTGTTGAACCCTGTCCCATGGACATACAAATGGTGGCATTACGAAGGAAGGCTTCAGAGTGTCTTCCCACTTCATCTGTCCAGTCCTCTGGCATCACGAGCAGCTCCATCTCATTCCTCTGTTCACACAGGGAACACAGTCCTCATCTGAAAGCTAAATACTGTCTTTTGCCCTTGTTTTGTGAGGGAGAATAAAAGGCCTCTTCTCTGCTCTCCTGTGCATACAGGACTGACAAAACACTTGTAGGTGGCTCATAAGATCCTAAAAAGTCTTATCAGTACTATACCATTTCACTGCCCTCCACCTTGATAAGATAACTGCTGTGAACAACAGCCATCCCTCTTCAAGGTCAGTTCTGTTTATTGAAGGAGTGGAAACTTGTTATTGAATCTCGGTTTTTCTCTTATGTGTAATAAATATAATGGCTTTTCTAGAGGTTATGCTAATGTTTTTGTTCTCAGAGAACTTTAGATTAACCATTTAGATGTTGAATGCTTTAAAATAATTTTAACTAAGTGAAGTGGTTAATCTGGCTACATTGAATATGTTCAACCACCTCCACAACTGAGACTGGCAATGAGAAAATCAGTCTGGTTAAGTTTACTCACCATCCTCCACCTGAGTCTTCCAGGAATGACTCGTTTTGTGGGTGCTTGAGAGCACAGCCAGTGTAGGTAAAAATCTCAAACCAGTCTGGCTGGGTTGTGCAGAAAGAGGTGGAGGGAAGCAGCTGACTGATGTGTGAGAAAACAGCAAGCCTAAGTCAGCAGCATGGTTTGATGGGGTTATTCCTGCTCTTTCTTTCCAGTTAACAGGAAGGTGTTAGAAATTTGGCTCCTAGTGAGGGAAAGATATCTTCCTTTCCCTGCATTTCTCCCCTGTTAAGGGAGAAGAAACTTCCTTCCCATATTATGTATCCTCCCTCCTCTTCCTGAAGTTCTGGCTACTTCAGATCAGATCCAGTTTTCAAACTGAAGCCCAAGATGGGCTGCTCAGTCCATACTCTACATCCTCTTTTCTGTAGGATCTGATCTTGCACATCCAATCTACTCAGAGGGAAGAACTACTCAATCAGTAAAATGCACTTAACCCTTTCATGGGTTCAGCATGTTCAGCACCCACAGCTGCATAGCATTTTAGCCAAGTGCTCAGGAGCCCTTTTTGCTTTCCCCCATCTCGTTTTTACACAATTCTTTGCTTCTCATTAAATCACTGGCTGCCCTGGGTTTATTTAACTGCAGGAGCAGTACTCTCCCTTAACAACCCTGCAGAAGCTCCCACAGTGGCCCATGGGTTTCATGAGGCCCCACAATGT
>VZRX01002192.1:9570-37694 GCA_013398075.1 Notiomystis cincta
GCGTGCACTGAGATATAATGTTGAGGTGGACCCCCATAGAGCTCCAGGCGTCGGAGGAGAACTTGTTCCCAGCGCTGTAAAGTTTTCAAAACTGCATGGCATATCGGGGAGCTAACTGGAAGCTCTAGAAAGACAAGTAAACAATAATAAAACCCCTCCCCTTTCCATTATAACCTCGGCAAAGATAATTCCAGCAGGTGAAGGCTGAAGTTTATTTTGAGTATCTCTGCAAGTAAGCTTTCTTCAAACCTCAAGTTGGTATTTGCAAGCATAAAAAGATGAACTGCTAAAAAAAGGAACAGATTTCTCCAATATTGGAGAAATTATATCACGGAGCAGATCATCATGAAATAGATCCTCCTGGAAGCTGTCAAGGCATAGGGATGACAGGCGGGTGATAAGACAAAGCTGACACACCTTCATAAAGGGCAAATTGTGCCCACTAATCTATTAGCAGCATTCTATTGTCAGCTGACTGCACTGGAGAGCAAGGAAAGAGGAACTGATGTCCTCTACTTTTAACTCCTGTAAGGCCTCTGCCAGTCTCCCACACATTTTTGCCACTCAACTGGAGTAAAAAGGATGGACTATTTGACAGGTAAGGAACTGGTTGAATGACATGACCAAAAGAGTTACATCCAATGGTTCAATGTCCAAATGGAGACCAGTAACAAGTGTCATCCCTCAGGGATGCACGCTGGGACCAGTACTTTTCCATCTCTCACAGGCAGTGGCAGTGAGGGCACCCAGAGGCAGCTGGCAGGGAACACCACAGTGAGAGGTGCAGTGGATTTGCTGGAGGGAAGGGATGACACCCACAGAGACCTTGGCAGGCCTGAGGAGTGGGCCCATGTGACCCTCACAAGGACAAGGACAAGTGCACCTGTGTCAGGGCAGGCAGCAGTACCACAATGGAGTGATGAACAGATGGAGAGCAGCCCTGTGGAGGAGGGCTGAGGGATACTGGTGGATGAAAAACTGGGCATGCCCTGGGTCACAGCCCAGAAAGCCCACTGCATACTGGGCTGCATGAAAACAAGAGTGGCCAGCAGGGTGAGGGAGGGAATTTGGCCCCTCTGAATTGTTCTTGTGGAACTCTACCATATCCACGTATGGGGCCCCCACTATAAGAATGGCAGGGACCTGTGGAGGGATCCAAAGAAGAGCCACAAAAACAGGTCAGAGGGCTGAAATAACTCTCCTGTGGAGACAGCCTGAGAGTGTTGGGGTTGTCAGCCTGGACTGGAGAAGGCTCCAGGAACATAATATAGCAGCCTTTCAATATTTAAAGTAGATTTACAGGAAAGGCACAAAGAGACTTTTTACCAAAGCCTGCAGTGATAGGGCAAGGAGTAATGGTTTCACATCAAGCAAGTAGATTTAGATCAGATAAAAGAAAGACATTTTTATGATGAGAGTGGTGAGACATTGGAACTGGTTGCCAGAGAGGTTGTGGATGCCTCAGATGTGGGAGGTCACATCAGATGAGGCTCTGAGCAACACTATCTAGTGAAAGATGTCCCCATCCACGATGTCGTGGGCAGGGCTGGACCTAGATGACCTTTAAAGATCTCTTCCAAAATAAAACCATTCCATGTTTCTACGAAACAAGGAGTAAGAACAACATTACTTCAATTACAAAAAAATTATAGTGTTCCCACCAGGAAATAAATATTGCAAACATTCTAAGGTGACTAAGAAGCAAAGAAAACATAAGTATGCTGAGATCTCTGCTACCTACTGAGCATTCTTTCTCACCTATTCATCTTATCCACCCACCATGTCATTTCATAAATATACCTGTATGATAAACAGTATCAGAACATTTATTCCCATATCACTGAAAAACTAAGTTTTTGAACTAAAAGCTACAACTAAAAAAAAGCTATATGTATATTATTTAACACATTTTTAAAAGTGCTAATTAGATATGAAGAGACAACTCTGCTGCTTATTACCTGAAAGATCATGTCCAGCCAAAGGGTAGAAAATCTTCAAATTGTGAAGTACCAGCTGAACCATTGCCAATCTCATCAGTGACCAACTAACAAGAAAGCACTAGTAAGTCATTTACTAATAGGAAAGTTATTTTCTCACTTATTCAATATTAGGTTTTAAATTTAGAGCTTCAAATCCTCATTATAAACTACTGAAAATGACAAACCATACTTTAGAATAATAAAGGTACTTTGAATTCGAAAGTCACTATACCACATACTAACAAAATGAATAAAATAATTATTGTGAAAAATTAACTACTAAGTCTAGATAATGCACTGAAATATCAAGTAACTGATATATTATCTCAACAATAAAACAGAAATGCAATTCTAGATAAGGCAAAATATCTTCAATTCTGAAGAGTTATTTACCTGTAAGAATTTGAATTAGAGTGCTCTTGGTTATGTGAATTTGATGCAAGCATATCTCCATCAATGTCTTCATCATCTTCATCACTTTCCTGACTCTCTTCTGAATCATATTCCACTCTACTTTGTGATGGAAGAAATGGCTAAAAATTTCAACAATATTCTGTAAATATCTTCTAGCCAACATCTCATTCTAAATGACCTTTTAAAAACTGAATCATTATAATGCTTAATGCTTTTTATAAAAAGCAGACATATTATCTCACTCAGTTCAGTTACCTTTGGAGTTTTTACCTCATGAAAAGGGTAGTTGTCCATAAGCACTACACAATTTACCAGCATAACAACTTTTTACAATACTGAAAATTCGAATGCTGAAAATTAAAACACTAGCTGTTTTCCAATTCTTATTTTATTTTCATGCCAGAAATCTTATCCTCTCCCTACAGTGTTCAATATTTATGATCAGCCCATTATCATTGCCTCACTGTGCTACTGATTTTCCAATTTCTTTTTCATCCTTGCTCCTAAAATATGCTTACCTAATTTATTTTGTTTATGTAGATAACACCTGATATAGAAATTGCATACAACTGCATAGAAGTATGTAACTTTCTACAATGAAACATCTGCCGCAATGGACTTAAAAAAGCAACATAATTTGACTTCCAGTAGGTATGCACATGCATGTCACCCAGTTGAAATAGCTGATAAAACGCTTCTCACATTTCCTTGTTCCCTTAAATAGCTGACTCGTAATTATCTACACATTTGTATTCTGTAATTATAGAAATCAACACGATTTGATCATACCATTATCTGAAAATAAATTAACTGAATAACAACAGTTTGCAAGAAAGCTGTTTCAAAAATATGTATAGGCTGCATTTTAGAAAAAGCTAAATGTGACCAATAGAAACAAGAAAATTCTACCACATCAGTACCTAGAATAATGACTAATAACAGAAAAACTATCAATCCAGAAGGGATAGAGGACACTTGTCAAAATAGCAAAAAATTACCTTTGCAATGAAATAATCCCAGATGCTAAGCTCAGGAGGGATAAATCTTTCTTTGCAAGATGATGTCTGTTGGTCTACCAAAGGCAATGCAGGCAACTGAGAACTCTCTTTTGGAGATGTTTTTGATGAAACCCTGTAATGTTTTTGCTGTTTCTCTCCATCATCTATGGGAGAAGAAAATAGAGTATGTTGCTTTAAACCTTCTGCTCTACCTTCCTATTGCTTTTTATAACAGGATTCATAATGAAAAGTAAAAAATTTCATCATTACCAGTTTTCAGAATTTTATCTTAGCATTTCTGTAACTAAACATAGGGAATGTTAATCCTCAAATACATTAAACTAACGTGTAACTAGAACTCCAGAATGTAAAAACTCCCTGCACAAATAATACACCCATAACTGCATTAGAAGATCTCTTCTTACAAAGGTGACAAATATTATTACTCAAGCAACTATCTTGCAAAACTAAATTAATAAGAACTGGTGAATTCTGATTATGCTTGCTTTTAGGAGCAAGCTAGGAGTCTCACTTTTCAGAATATATATTGCAAATACGTAAACTTGCCATTCTTACTACAACTTTTAACTCCATGGCTCCCTCTGGTGGAGATCTGTATTTTTTTCTAAATAGTACCATTCTGCTAAATCCCTATGCCTTGATAAAACATTTCTCCAGAAAATATTAAAGATCACGTTTTAACTAGCATAATCTAATACACATCTTATTAAATAGGGATGGATTAATTATTTGCAGTAACACCCTAAATCTTAGGAGTAGAGAGGTCCCCTTGCTTGCCCCAACACTGACTTTTTTCAAACTAAGAAGTGTCAATGGTAGATTTTATTTACGTTCTTGATTATTACAGTACTCAAGAAAATGGCTCATCCAAACTTTCAGGAATATCTTAACACATTTGTATCACCTGTGATGCCTTAAGATTTTAGCCTTTATATTTTTCCTATATTTGTAATCCTGCAATTCCTTAGTGAGTAACTCTAAACTCCAAACAGAGTGTTAGCTACTGCTCTCCCGTTTTGGTCAGACAAACAATTCCTCTCTAGGCCTGGGAATCAAGGACACCTGACTGTCTCAGGCCCCAAGAAATGTAAACAAAATTGAACTGGGAGGGAGCAAACTTGGGGTAAATGATTTCATTACCTGAAGCTGTAATTGAAAGATTAAACCCCAATATGCAAATGGACCAAACTTTCAAAAGTATGAGAACCTGTGTGACCCATCACCCCTTTTGGGGTGTAGCCCCTGGCGGTGTTTTGTCTGCCCTGAATGTACCTGAAGGCCCTTCAATAAATGTCACTGCTTTTTATTCCCTTATTTTGTCTGGCCTCTGTTTTTAGGTAGACCCAAAAAGGCATTGCCTGATACCCTGAAATAATTCTGGATCTCTTTAGGAATACAGCCTGCCTTTCTATCAGTAGAGGAGGAAAGATACCAATTCTCACTGTCCCTGAGCAGTAAGTTAAGTGTTCTGACTCTCCAGAACACATCAGAAGTGAAAGCAACAAGGGAAAAAAGAAATTTTATTTGGAGATTTGCTGGCCATTTTTCATAACAGTCAAAATAGACTTGAATCAATTTCCTACTTGATTGTAAATGGTGGGGGTTGTGTTTGTTTTTTGTTGGTGGTGGTTGGTTGGGGTTTCTTTAGATTTTTTTATTTTCTTTTCAAATAGATACACGTAATGCACAGAAATGTGAAACAGAGGAGTGGGTTCAAGACTTAGGTAAAACAAAGAAAGCTAAAATATGAAGATAAAATGGAAGTTGATTTTCTGAATTTCCTTTTGGAGTCCACAAAACTTCAAACACCTATTTAACTGAGTCAGTTTTCTTAAGCAGAGAGGAGTATGGGCTGCCTTATGATTCAACAGCAGTAATAATACAGAAAGCCATTCTGTAGGCTTAAGGAGCTCACCTGAGGAACAGATATCCCTGAGTTCAAGCATCAACATGCTGGGCCAGAGTGGTTGCAAGGATGGACTAACATGAACATCACAAATGCAAATGGGTTCTTCATTGTTTTAACTTTCCTATTTCCTTTCTGCTACCAGGGACTCATAGAACTAAAGACACCTTCCAAAATTACCTCCTCCTGTTAATAATTCTGGGGATGGCAAAAGAAGAGCCAGCACACCTATCTGTTCCTGGAGTAAACTACCACAAAGTATTTCCTATACCCTTAATTTCTTAATGTTTTATCCACAAGGGACTTTCTAAGTCTTGATTGGTGCCTGAAAAACTGTGTCCTTCAAAACTCTTATGGGTATTTCAATCACTTGAAAACAGGTCTAACACTCCAAACAAAAGGAAAACAGTGGTAATTTACAAACATTTCCATATACAACATTTCCATTACTTCCTCATAACACAAACTGAGCCAACTGTATGATTTGTAACTCTGAGACATGTAACATTTAAATAAATGGTTTTTAAAAAAAACTTCCAGGTTTTTTATACCTCACCATTTTTTTTTGTTTTCTTCTAATGGACAAATTCTCTGTACTCACACTAGTTGATGGAACTTATTAATTATTTCTGGTCATTTATGGACCAGGAATAAACATATTATTCCAAGACTCAGAAACAATGTTGACCATGTATGAAGACTAACATTATCATCAAAAGCAGCTGAACTACTGTGCTGCTTGAGGCTGGGGTAGAGTGAGGTTTCTTCACTAGTGCCTGTTGTGAGGCTGTGTTTTGGATTTGTGCTGAACACAGAGCTGGTAACACAGAGATGTTTTTGTTATCACTGAACAGGGCTTACACAGAGCCAAGGCCTTTTCTGCCTTTGTATTTCCACCCTGGTGAGGGAGTTGGGAATGCTTGGGAGGCTGGGAGGAAACGGAGCTGGGACAGGTGACCCAAACTGACCAAAGGGATATTCCAGACCATGTGACAGCATGGTCAGTGCTTAAAGTGGGGGGAAGAAGGAGGAAGGGGGCGGACATTTGGAGGGATGGTGTTTGTTTTCCCAAGTCACCACTGCACTTGATGGGGCCCTGCTCTCCTGGAGATGGCTGAACACCTGCCTGCCTGTCTTTGGGAGCAGTCAATTAATTCCTTGTTTAGCTTTGTTTGCATGCCTAGCTTTTGCTTTTGCTATTAAATTTTCTTGATCTCAACACACGAGTTTTCTCCGTCTTTTACCCTTCCCGTTTCCTACCCAGTCCTGCCAGCAGGGGAGTGAGTAAGCAGGTGCCTGGGGCTTGGCTGATGTCTGGAGTTCAAACACAACAGCCACAAAACAATTTATATAGGGAAGCTAATAAAAGATGAAGATATCTCATCTTTCATCTTGAAACAGGAATATCATAACATTATGTGTCGTACATCTATACTGTATCATAATTTATTTTTTTTCCTGTTAGGATAGTATTTGAAATCCACTTACCTGTACTAAAAGTCAAAACCACAGTAACTGCAGTACAATGGATTTTCATTTCATTATTTAAAGCTTATCAATTAAAGAGCATGCACATGCATCACTATGAATTTTTAGCTAATTTTTAGCAACTGCTTAAAAAAAGAAATTTGGTAGGCATGAAAAAAGGAGCAAGTGTTGCATGATACAGAAATGAGCAAGTATATGCCTGCAGGTTGTGTTCCTAAGTAGAATTCAAAAAGCAAGAGTTTTACTTTAAAGAAGCAATTTATTCTTTTTTGTTGGACCACTCTTTGTATTTTTAAAAATACTGCAGGCTAGCCATTGGAAAAAATTCAGTATTTAAGACAAATGAAAGAACAATTCCCTAAGTGATTTGAGAAACACTACTAATACAAATTTCTTCTTATACATTCTAAAAGAAATTAAATATATTAAAAAATAATTAAAATTCTGACTGTCATTTGAGATTTCAGAATAACAATTACATACACTTTCAAATCTCTCACATATTTCAAATTAAAAATATTTTACATGGTTTCTTTTTCTTTATATTTGAAGCATTTATCTTTGCTCTCATTTTACTTATCAGACAAAATTAAAGTTTATGTTATTTCCCAAGAATATTGAACTATTTCAGATGAGGAAAATTGCTTAATTTCTGCCAGGTTCTAAGATATGCAGATATCAAAAGATCTATTACCTCCCTTCCACCTTCCCAGGAAGACCTAAAAGGCAGATTCCTTTCAACTTCCCTTCATTTGCTCTTGCAGCATAGAATATCTGAATATATGAAACGAAACTATGGATTTCTAACTGCTAAAGCAAAGGTCAAATTCTTCCTTAAGAACCTTCTGGATAATAGAGAACTTAACCATCTCTATATAGACTTAAATTATAAAAGAGTTTTCTAAGGTGCTTTTCAAAAGAAATACGGTAAATGTGATTCTGAAAAAATCTACTATAATCAACAATAAGGTTCTTTTGCAGATGATAATTGCCTCTTGGAAAACAAAACATCATGTGCTAGTTCTGTTTGCCAAAATTATTTGCTGCAACTGCAAAAACAAGAAACGTGGCTGAAAAGTATAGTGCTCTGAAAAGCATTCAGAGAGCTTTGTTGTGTCTGATCTTTATGTGACAGAGGCACTAAAACAAGCTTTTCATAAAAAACTAATTCCTAATAGCAGTTAGGAATTTATAAGACTACCAGGTACTGGGGTTTGGTTCCTGTTTTTACTGTTTGCATCTAAGAGGATGATCATATTTACTTAAATGAAATTTTATATTCAAAGCTACTACATGCTCAACATTCAGATATACACTAAAGGATTGGAGGGGAGGCAAGGAGAAGACATGCATAGTCTTATTGAATGAGAAATATTAGTGTTCAGAACTTTTAGCTTTTGATCTCCATTTGAGAGTGGAAACATTTCACAAAAATCTAGAAGTAAATGTAAGGGGAAATATTCTAGTTATGCATAACAAAATAGTAAGTTATATAAAAAATCTAAATAAAATTATGGAAGAATATGGCATAGCTGCATTCCAGTCAGTTCTCAGCATTTGTTTCTGGGTGTCAGAAACTGTAAAGGCAAAAAAATATCAGCTGATTTTAATCCTAATCCCTCTGCTTCATTGGAGGTCTATTTTTTCCTTTCTTCCCCCACCATTTTTTTTTTAATGTGACAGATGAAGGATTTTTGAGAAACAACTTTCCCCCAGGTTTGCTTTACATAAACACACATTAAAAACAAGCAATAACTCACTGAATCCTACAATTACATAGGTTGAAAGACACCCAGTCCAACCTCTCGCTCAGAACAGGGCTGACCCAATTGATGGCCTAGTTTCTTCACGTTTGTGAGTAGCTCCAAAGACAGAGACTCCACAACACCTCTAGGTCCCTTTCTCAGTGATTATCTTTAAAAATAGTCTTAAAAAATGTCCCTTCTTGCCTTAAATTTTTAGTTTGAGCTTCTGGATTGTTCCAGCAACAGTTTCATTAAATCTGCAATCAGACAGCCAGCATTCCTTCTCCAGAAAAACATGCACCAGATAGGCTATATTTAACACACATTTCAGAATACACTTCTTTGTAAAAACACTTATCATTTTAAACCAGTGGTAGCAGCAGCATTAACACAGCTTAGTATACAGTTACCAAAACCTAGTGAGAAGAACTGCCAACAAAAGCCAACAATTCTGTAACAGCAAACATATTTACCTTATCAAAGTGATAAGGAGAAATATTTACCCAGTACCACAGAGAAAGCTAATCAGATCTAGTATAAGAGCTCACTTTTGATTAAAGATCTCTACTATGAAAATATTTTCCTAGAAGTCTGATGAAGATATTTAAACAGACCACATTTAGTTTTCCTTAAATGTGAGGTAAGACATTTTGATACATAAAATACATCTAAATATCAATAATATTTTTTATTTTAAAAATAAAGTTACATTTTATCTGTCTACATATATATTCAAATGTGATTTAGAAAGTCATCATAGTTTAAGTAAATTTGTCTTTACAAAATCTTCCTTTAAAAACTTAGTTAATTGTAGCACTTTTGCTGTTGATTTTATAGAAGTCTAACTAAACCGAAAAGCACATAACTGTACCAAAAATAGAAGCATTACAGGAATTTGTTCTGGACCTGAGGATAATTTATCATTACCTGAATTTAAAACTTGAAGGTTGTTTGCATTTCTAAAGGGTTCTTAGACACCTTTCACTTGTAATGTCTGGAATGAACACGTAGAAATCCACATGCACAATAATGCTTATATTCAAAAAGCAAAACAAGCAGCTCTCCAAAAAAGATATGAAACACTTCTGATTTTTCAAACCATGGTCAAAGCAGTTTTATATTTAAGATTGATTTCAAATGCAGAGCCATAAGAATACTACTTTTCTTTTTTAAAAAGGCCCAATTTAATGTGCGTAATTACAAAATTTTACTTTAAATTTTGATGTCATGGCTTGCAAACAGAAGTTTTTCTGTCTTTCTGCATATGCAAAAAAAAAAACCACACATAGCAAACTGCATGTAGAGGCCTAGTACTAAATCTAGGATCTTGCCTGAAGGTTTGGTAGGACTATGAGTACTGAAGGAGGTAAGAGATTTGGAAAACCCCACGCATTCCATGGAGAACACTACTACCTGATGTGGGCTAGGCATTGGGAAGTGCCTACCTGTCAAAGAGAGAAAACATACTGTATTTGTAAAATGGGAATATATTCCAGTTATGAGAGAACTGGAAAGCTTTAAAATAAGCACAAAAACTAGGCTGTAATAGTATTGGAAACTCTCTAAGATCAACTTTATTCCCTCATATTAGAGCAGCTGTGCGACTTGAAAAACTTACTTCAGTAGCATTCACTTCTGCTTCACTATTCTCTTCTACACAATATCTACACCAATAATTTCAGGTTCCTGTTTTTATATGCAAATCCAAAACCATATTGAATTCCTATTGAACACAAACTACCTGAAGTAATTAAGCTTTCAGCAGGCACATAATTTTCTTTAAAATCCCAAAAGACAAATATATGTAAAACAAGAGAACTGACCAGTTTTTGCCTTTAATTGCTGCTGTCCTCTGCTGGGCGTATGAGCTCCTCCTCCAAAGATAGCAGACCACATTTTGTTGTTAAGTGGATGAGCCATAATTCGATACAACTCATTGCTAGAATGTGTTGCAAGGCCGTGGATGAACAGGCTGAGATAGACTGCAGTTAGAATTTCACAAAGCAGAACTGTGAGACCTGGCTGGGCTTCCTCGCCAGCAGAATTCAAGAGACGTATTAGAGCCGTCATTCCTGTTCATAGAAAATAAACATATTCTTTAGGAAAATGTGTGTGAACATACTCCAAATTATCATGGGTATTTTGTCTGGCAACCTATGTTACTTAGCAATTACTAGTGTAGGAAAAGTTCCAAGTTCTAGACATTGAAATCCAAGTTGAAAACTCCAAGAGAAAGAGGCGAGCTCTTTATTTTTAACAATTTATTAGTTTTTTAGCTTTATGTTTTGGACTAATGGTTAAAGAAATGTGTAACAACTTTTCAATTACTATAACAACTACGTTATAATCCTGTAAATTGAAATTCTGCATTCTCGCTTTACGGTCATAAAACCAATTAAAAATCACGGGCATCAACTTGCACTACACATTGTCTGGCAATGTTTTTTCACCCAAATACTGAACATCTTGTAGTGTTTTTATGCTCCCACAAAAGGGTGAGGTTTCAGATGTGGCTTCAACTGTGACACAAGTGAAAATGCAAACAGTTGTGGCCAAAGAACTCTTGCTTTTTGCCATGCTCTCCAATATGCACATATGGCATGTGACTCCATTAAAAAATAAAAAAAATCAGTTCATGGTGATGTTATTCATAAGAATAACTGCTAACAATTCCTTACCCCATTCATCAGAAATTCAACCCTGCAATTAATTAAATAACAAGAAAACAGATGACAATCTCTTTTTTCTGTAAAATCTCTAGATTCAGAGACAATTATTGGCAGAAAACAAAAAATGGCACAGCATCAAATACAAAGACTGCTTCAGGCTCTCCGTGAAGATTTTTAAATTTTCTGATTTAAAAAACAATTCTTATAATAAGTAAGCACATTTCTTGGCTATGTTTACGTTAAGTTAGTGCTGCAAACTGAAGCTGATACCAAGATATATTAAACTGGTAACACTCCCTCTAATGTAGCTTCCTAGTGTAGTTTCACCAGCTTAGACCTCAGCACACTGAAAGTATTACCTGAAATCTGACATGAATTCTACAGCTACAGAAAAACATGATTTATTATAAATGTCTCGGTTTTAATAGTTTGACCTTAGTTCAAAAGTTGTCCATAAGGTAAAATAATTCGTAGTTGGAGCACAAACTAAGACCGCCTTCCCAGTCCTTCTTAAGAGTCAGGAAGTAGAATATTGGTGCTCCAAGTAGAGCACAGGATATGACTTTACTCTGCCTCCTGTTTGCTCTATCTTTACTAGATCTAGCACTAACATTTTTTACTTGAAGAAAGCAAGATAAACCAACTTGACTTTAGTGAATAATCAGAAGCACTAACTTAGAGGTTCTGAAAAAAAATTACAACATTTTAATCAAAGAACTCAATTTTACAACACAGCTGTTACAAATATACTAGAAAGTAGAAAGTCCAGAGCATAGCCACATGCTCTTACAGTGGAAAGAAACAAATCTAGATACCTGGCCACTGAGCAGGTGATGTGTTGGGAGTCACTGTTTCTTCTAAGCTTGCTGTTCTTGAAGAATGACGCTGAGTCAACAGGACTGTCTGGTACACTGTCCCAGTGAACTGATTTGCTTGAAACGAGCTGTTGAACAGAAAAGTGGGAAATTATTTCAAAAAGTTATGTTTACAGCTATTCAAGTGATAGCACTTTCTAGATGCAGGCAAGTGTCATCACTGCCTTCTGGTGTCCTATCCGTTATCATGACTGCACTGAGAGAGTTGTCTAAAAATCACTTTTCATAGGCTTTACCTGTAGCTGTGGCCATCACAGAGACATTGGTAGATGCAAGCTGAGAGTGACGCTGCTAAGGTATGCAT
Organism: Notiomystis cincta; assembly: GCA_013398075.1. Taxonomy (NCBI): domain Eukaryota; kingdom Metazoa; phylum Chordata; class Aves; order Passeriformes; family Notiomystidae; genus Notiomystis; species Notiomystis cincta. The sequence continues at coordinate 21,970 of VZRX01002192.1, forward strand.
TACATAGATCTGTAAGACAAAGTTTTACAAGGCATATTACACCCAAAGTGAGCTGTGGGTAGTATCACAGCCTTTCACTCTGCACAAAGATTTGTAACAAGCAATGGGCATGGAAGGTGTAAGTACTTATGCACTTACAAAGCCACCTTTCCCTTCAGGATTTATATTGGACAAATTAGTTCACTTTGCAATGAAAAGGAGGGGGGAAAACTCACTCAGCTCACCAACATAGATCAGCTCTATCTGAAATGTTTTCAATTATTAAACAGCATATTAAGCCTGTATACAACAGTCCTAAGTAACTACACCCTAAGACAGTGGCAGTTTGCTGTCTCAGAATACAAAGACTTTATTTCAGAATGAAAACTATAATGCAGCTTAGTTTTTCACCAATTCTTGTGCATGTCTTGGACACACATTCAATTTATTCAGTATCACACTGATCAGTACTTTTAACATAGCTGATACTTTTTTCTTAATGTATCACAAAACACACTTAGGCAAAAAGCTAGACAATCTTTTTATCAAAAAGGTTCCATTAAAACAAAAGTAGTTTATTATATTTATTTGTTTTTTCCCTCTAAAACAAAGGTAACTAGGAACTAAGCAATCTTTTTAGTATTCTCCAGAAATCCTTAGTAAAAGCAGACATGATTTGGGACCTAACATATGCAAAACTTCAGGAAAGACTATGTTTTATTTCCACTCAAAAGTTAAATACAGGAGAAATCTTACAGAAACGATTTTTTAAAACTACTATACAATAGTAGTTTTAAAGTTTTTCACATAAAATGTGAAAATAGTTTTTCACAAAAAAGTCTGGGTTTATTGAACTTTGCTGACAATCAGTTTTTATACTTCAACATTTAATTTTTACTTAGGTCTACGAATGAAATGCTGAATCTGCCATTAACATTACAGAAGTAATGAACATAGTGTCATGAAGACAAATACAATGCTGTTGATGCAGCTTAACATGTTTTCCATAATAATGTCCTCTTGGACAAATATCCAGTTCTGAGAGAGGCCAATCTACAACAACATGTTGAACCAGATGCTCAACACCTCAACAATGAGTAATGATCAGTGGACATTTCTTTTACCTCAACGTAAGTACTACAGAAAATATTTATGTTTCAAGTTTTATGATTTGTCAGAGATAGGCACAGAACAAAGTTTTCATGCTGACAGAAAAAAAATTGTGACTTCAGTAAACTAGATGATAACAACAACAACAAAACAACTGTAAAAAAAATACATACCTTGCTGTTCTGAGTATCTGGATGGGGTGGAGAATCAAGGTTTATTATAGCATGTAATATATCATGAGTTAAATTGCCAAGATGCAGCAATGGATTAGCCACCACTGTTTTGGCACTGGCTGTGCAAGCAAATAGGAGAGGTATGGAGCTTTGCTCTGGTGGAGGGCTGGAAGGTATCTGTACTGACTGCTCCTAAAAATAAGCGAGAAACACATACACAAATAGTACATATTCTTTAAGAAAACAAAACTTGAGAGAGGGAAAAGGATTCCAAAGAACAACAATAAAAAAATAAAAACATATGTGTACAAAAAACATTACCTGTTAAAAACAGATTTAGATTTATGACAAAAACAGGTGTATGCTATAGTAGGAAAACTTAAAAAATACTACAAAACACTTTCAAATAAATTTACAAACCCAAAGCAGAGAAAACACAACCTAAGCTCCCCCACATACCTGCTGAGATTCCTGCAACAGCAGAATTAATTCCATTCTGACAGAGGCCAAGCCTCCACCATGTGAGCCATGAAGTATACAGTAACTAAGGAACATTCTGAGGAGAGACTGGTATTTCAGAAGCCACTGACGTCTTTTCTGAAAGTCTTCTTTCTGCAGCACAGTTTTGTGCTGGTCAGCTAAGTCTTCAGTGTTTTCATGTGGCGTAGCTTCCTCTGGCATCCCTCTAATTCCTGACTCTTCTGCTTCAATACCATAATCACAGGTCTTCTGAAGAGCTACCACTTCTCTCTCAAGCCACTGGTAAAGCTGATACCGCAGCTTTCCACCATCTACCTCATAGCCAGTGGACAGGGTACGAAGCTCCACGGTAAGGATTTTCAGGCATGCTCTGAACTTCAGCTGTGCTGAAATGATATCTTCTGATGGACTTAGAATATCTTTGTCATCAACTACACTGAAAGATTCTGTGTAGCTGGAACTTGTTTCATGTAATTTTTCAGTTTTCTTCAGGGGTTTTAGCTCTTTCATTACCAGGGAAGAATCTTCAGTCTCATCATTTTCATCACTGTCTGATTGTAGTTGCAATTGTTCGTCTGGAAATAGAGCACTTGGCTGGCTCCAATCAAAGGAAAGAGTGGAACTTGAATGTTTTCCTGATGAACAATCTGATGGTGAACCTAATCCATTGAAAACTGGCTGTGACCAATCAATACTGGAAGCTTGATCTTTTGTTTCAAACTCTTTAACTGGAGAACATGGTGAGAAATCTTTACTAGTATCCACTAAACTAGGGGATTTACAGAATGACTTTGACCTCTTGACAACTTTGGGCATCTTTGATAACACTTCTAAGGCCAACATAGGACAACCAGCTTTTAGATGAGCATATGCAGTGGTGAAAAACAGTCGTCTTTCACCTAGGTTGATTTTGTCAGCTAATCCATTTTCTACTGTTAGGCAAATGTGAGTGGAAGATGTATCAGAAGAGCCAAAATGACGTCTCAGCAAGAGAGGATGTGTTCTTAGGTAGTTATAGAAGTTAAACACTGCAGGGTTGCAACTTGATGAGCCATCTCCTTCATCTGAAAAGATATGGCAGCATGAGGAAACTGTACCAATCTGTATGAAATAATCAATCTGCAAAGTCCTAAGTTCATCAGAAGGCTTTCAGGTCTTAGTATCAATCCTATTGTCTACTTAGTACATTCATTTTACTGTTTACTTCACTGCAACCTCCTTTGCATCTTTATCATTTGAATATCTCAGTGAGAGGGTATTGCCTACTAAAAACAAGCAGGGTGTGGCAGTGGGCAGCATGACTTTTTAAATTAAAACAGATACAATTTCCTTGTAGTCAGGCCAGTTTTACTGATATCAAACAAGACCACTTTTCTGTTAATTTTAGATTTCTGAAGTCTCCATCTTCCATCTCTAAATGACAATAAGATGCTGTATCTTTCACATTCTTACTTAAAGTATTTTTTTTAAAAATTGGATTAGTATTTTTTATTTTGTCTACATCTTAAAAGAAATACAATTTAGAATAAAACTAGGAAATCCAAAACATTTATACATAATGGTAGCATACAAATAAATTAATTACATAGCAGTGCAACACCTATTAATTTCATTTTTATGTCCACAAGAAGAAAAACCCTGAAGTGATATGACAACCAGCACAGGATGATTCACACAGCTTTCAATGGGCTCAGGACAGGTGAAATAAACCCTTACTCTCTCCTCTATCAAGAGTTATAGCACAACTGGTGACAGTTAACAGAGAGAAACACATGAAAAAGCACATTCTAGATATGAAAATAAGGCAATGAACTCTTCACAGAAGAATGAGAAACACTTTAAACTTATTTTACACAGAAAGATGGGACCAAGATAGAAAAAAACAAACACTATATATAGTCCCCATTTGCTCAAAATCTTGCTGAGCCATATAACTTTTACTGAAATTAGTTTCACAAATTAGTTACCCAGTTCTAAGTATTTGAGCCTTTATTTATTCCTTTCTATTTTCTCTCAGTAGCCAGAACTGAAACCAGATAACTAGCAAGGACTTGAAGCATTTAACTTCAATGAAAACACTACCTTTAGGAAATAACACAGTTAATTCTTAGAAAGCCTATACAGCCAGCAAGTGAACATAGAAATTAATTGCTCTAGGAGACTTAACATCCTGTTTCAGGCAGCACATGGGCCTCCTTGTACCACTGTAAGTATCAAGTTCTTTCTGTTGGCAGTCTATTATTGTAGCCAACTGTTACCAAGGACTAAAAGCCACAAAACACTATGTCTTCCAGACTCTCCTATGTAAGTGGGCAGTCAGAAATTTTGTATTAGGCTGTGATGGAGTAGAATTAATTTAAGAAGTTAATTTGTCTCTTATTGTTAGACTGCTTATGGAAAAACAGCTGCATTACTGCAGGGTCATTCCATTAGCCTGACATTCACGTGCTTAAAGGACAAAGTGTGCCTTCATGAGATACAGCTTAATAACAATACAGTCACCATGTTTGCTATTATACATTGCTACAGCAAGCTGTTTACGAACAATGGTGAGGAACTGTGTGGTACCTGGATTTGTTCAGATGATACTTTAGGAAACTGTGGTTTAAATGAACAAATAGTTAAAACCAACACAACAGATAAAATTATTCTTACCTCCTCCATCTTCAACAGAATGTTTAATCAAAGTGTCAAGAGCCTTGCTATAATCTTCCAAAATCCAGTATGCCATACTTCTCAGAAAAGGGTCACAGTGTATGTTTCCTGAACCCTCTCTTCCAGTAGACACACTTCCCAAAACTCTCTTCTGTAGTACAGATTTGTAAGTACTAGACACTTCAAACTCCGATTCATAGAGTCTTGATATTACAAGAGCCAACTGAATGTCATGCAGTTTTTCAAGGCAGACCTAATTAAAAGTAAGTATATTCAAATGATCAAACTTCGTAATTCCTCCTCAGTTTAAAATTATTCCAGGCCAGAAAGTGACAGAAATCTGCTCAGATTAAAGTAAGTACATCTATCAACTCTACAAAAAGTGAGCAGGAACTAAGCAGAACAGGTGTAGCTAAGTATTGCATGCAAGACCTGATTTGCATTTCTTCAGTTTAAGTATGGCATGACAATAGATCTTTGAAATCAACCAGCTTAAATAGATCATTGCCAGTGTGCACATGCCACCTCTTACCTCCTGATTCTGGCTGCTTTAGCTACAAAGCTTTACAGAATGTATCTTTCATTATCACAGAGATTAATTTCCTCACAATTTTGCAATTCAAACAGGAAATAATTTTTGTTTGCTTTGTGTTTTGTAAAGGGATTCTAGGAGCTAATCCATATCACTGCCAAAACACTAGGTCTGGAACTTGCTAATGAAAAAACTATACTGTCTTCATCCAGGACTGCATCATAGGTAGACCCCTTAGTATCAGAGCAGAGAAATTACCCATGTCACTTTTCAGTATCAGTAATATGGCAGGTAAAAAGGAATCAGAATGTAAAGATGAACATTTTGTGCTTGTCACTAATTTGGGGTGGGAAAGAAGAGCATAAATTGAAAGAATAAGAAGCTTCATGGGTCATACTAATGCAAAATGCAAACTGCATTCAAGATATTTGGGACAACATAACAGTCTTAAACATAAAAAAATGTATTACCTCCACAGCATCTTTTAAGTGTCCTGCCAATAAGAAAAATGCTGCAGAATGTTCAAAGCGCTGTTTGCCAAGCAAAGAAAAAGCATTCTTTAATGCTGCTTTACGCCATCTGTCCTCAGTAAAGTTGTTTCCAAAAAACTGTGTCATTTTAGTATCTTTTTGGGACCTGCATATCAAACATAAGTGATAAAAACATTTTACTTTTTATTACATGCACTATGATTCTTCATTTCCTCAGATGTCAGTATAATTTAACACAGATTTTTACATTAGGAATTAGAGTCTCTCACCACACTGGGAGCTGAGAAGGCTACATAATTAAAAATAGCAGAAACTTTAGTAAACACAAAACCTATTGGTATTTTCAATAACCTGAAACAAATACAGAAAATCTCATTTTTCTTAAGGTGAGCTCTTAAGTCACAATGCAAGTTAGTTTTCAAAAGGATTGCAACACTGAAGGCTGTATTATGAAACATCAGTTAAAAGGATAAGTCAGTCCCCTGAACTTAAGGTAAAATTTTAAACAACACTTATGTAAAAGATAGGCGTGACACTTCACACACTACACTGCTTCAGTCCTCCAAATTAAATCAGAATTATGCAGTAATTGAAACTACAGGAGATTTGAGACTAGACCTTGCAGCATCTACCTTCAAAAACTGCAACTCAATTCCTTCAGTAAATATAAGAAGGTTAGAAACTACTCGTTGAATGTAATGACTAGTTTAGAAATCAAGCCTCAGCTTTCAATGGTAAATTTTGTGCTTCGTTTGGATTACCATCACATCCAACTTTTCCCCCCAGAACTACACTAGACAGTGTAAAGTTCCATGTGAGAGCTTGAATACCTGTACAGCCCCCAGATTACAGCCTTCTTCTTCATCGCCAGGTAAAAAATGGCCGCATCAAGCGGGTCGTTGTTCCGCTGGAAGGCTGCTTTAGCCACCTGAGGAGACAGTGCAAAGGCAAAAAAACAACCACGATTTAAATTCATCTTAAATGAGATACTTGTTGCTTCTGGCATCCCATACCCTGCACAGTGCTCTGAAGTTCTCTTTAATACAGGATCCCTCCTCTCATTACGAGTCTGATGTAAAACCATGTGAAGGTAGAACAGCCCCTTTGATATCACTTTAGCTCATGCTCTTCCAGTTCTAGAAGCTTTTTTGCAGATCAAATGGGAGTTCCTATATCTGAAATCAGTTTCTAAAATCATAACAAAATTAATTTACTAGTTGTTCTGGTAATCAAAGCACAGACGAAGTTTTGAAAAACAGGCTGGGACCAGTGACAACAAGAGAAAAATTGTTTACAGATTACTTTTGGAGGTTGGCAAGGAAAAAGGGTAAATGGCAGCAGGAATAGTCCAAGTTCCATGTAAGATAAGATAACCTTAAACTCAGGCCCAGAATACCTGGAATTTTTTGAACACAAGGCAGTTAAGTTTCATAAAGTCATGATTAATTACTGAAGATTTAAAAGTAAGAGTAGAGACATGCATTTTACCACTTCATGCTTTGTAGTCAAAGTATCTTGTGCATGTCATTTTCTAGCTCAACATACTTGGCTTTTCCAAAAGCTTAAAACAAGTGAGAATGAAGTTAGGCTTATTGTCACAACAACAAAAGCCTCAAACAAACAAAAATACCCACCAAGCCAAACCAAAACAACAGAAGGTTTGTTTATCATGGAAAATAATCAATTTGCAAGACAGATGTACATATAACACCTACGTTGTTCCCACATCCATTAAGTTTCTAAGAAGAACCTTTTCCGACAACTTGTTTCTCAGTTTTTCTATAAAAAACAACTTTATGCTCCATCTGTACCTTGAGCACCCACAATAAGCACTGTACATTACTACCTTTAAGATGGAGCATCTAAGAGCCAAAAATGTACTCCACACTGGAATCTGAAGTCTAAAGTACTAAAAGAAAAATTAGTTAAATATGCAAGTTCATATTCATACGGAGAAGTATACATACAAAAAAATACAGCATGAAACATTCAGAAAAACTTCATCATATAAAAACCAGAGAACAGCTGTTTGTAAAGATTTTGGTAACTTTTTTTTTTTTTAAAGAATGCTATGTTTACCTTTTCTATGCACCTCCGCAGGCTGTGGATGTTTCGAACCCACCATCCCACACCCATAGCTCTGAGCTCTGACCATGTTGGATCTCCCTTCTGCACTGCAGGAAGCATACTCAGGAGTTCTTCCTCTGCTACGGAATGAAATGCCCAGGCAAAGTGACTAGTAGATAAGCCTGTATAAGAAACATTAAAAAAAAAAAAAATTAGGAGTATTTGTTAGGATTGCACATCAAATATTACAGAAAAATTATACAGCTGGAAACAATTTTTCATCTGCAAACTTCTTAGGTAAATTTGCAAAGAACAGAGTTTCTCTATGAAGCTCAAATATATGGATAAGTGGCACTAAGATTAGCCATGGTACAAAGTGCAGTGTACTGATAGAATTGTTCATAGTTTTGAAAGGTAGGTTCACTATTTTGACTCGGATTAGAAAAAGCACAGGTTTCAGATAATCAGAACAAAAAGCACACTTGGGGATAGAGATACAAAAGAAAACTTGAAAAAACATATCTCACAAGTAAGACATCAATACTAAGCAACAACGTAGCTGGCTATGGATAATTGCAATTCCAGTGAGGGCCAGATGCTTCTTTGTAGAAAGGCACTTCTGCATGCGCCTCAGAGGCACTTCTTACTCTGACCAGCTTCTGAGCTGCTCACCAGAAGCAGAAGTATCTCAACTAAAATTACTCCATCAGAATGCTAACTCTGCAATACTCTGTTGTGGCAGTCCTGGCAAATTCCAACCTCTGATTCAGCTGAGGGGTGACGAGCCATGTGACTGAAAATGCCATCAACTGTCTCGATGGCTACAGCAGTAATCACAGCCAGTCCTTTAGATCTGATCATGACTAATCAAATCCATCTCTGTTCTGTAATATCATTAGTTTAATTATATTAAAAAAACCTCCCCATTTGAAATAGTCGATTGTATAATTACGGTAAGCATATAGAAATACTTAAAGGACAATTAGTAATTTTTTTTCCAAATATGTAACAAATCTCTACATAAATATGCAGTGTTTTCTACTACATTATTCCCGCAAAAGGTTGTTGGAACAACATGGTACTAGAAAGCCATTTAATTTGGGGAAATGTAAACACTCCCCTGCCAACTAAAACCTTGTCAGAAAAAAATCACTTCATTTCCAAGACCTTTACCAAAACCAAGAAATTTTCTGCTGTAGCATTCATTCGTATTGGACAATATTCTCTTAAAAACCCCCAATGAATTAAATCACTGATTCTGCAGAGGCACGTCAAAGGTACACCAGTCATACATACAGCTGCACCACTAAAACCCATCTAGGAAAGAACATCAGTTACCTTGGTGAAGCAGCTGAGCTCGATGCACAGGAGGAAGGGCAGTTGTCAGAAATGTGTGAAGACGAACAGCCAATAAAAATTTTAAACCACACTCATCAAGAGTTTCTCCACCTGGAAATAAATATTTTTACACACACTTTACAACAATTACTTAAAGTACTGTGTGTCTTAATAGAAGAAATATAATTTTGTGACTACTAACACTTTAAATTTGTAAATGATAGCTTAATTCATAATTCTTCCCTTCAAGAAAAGAGAAATAAGGACATTTCAAATATAAAAACTTTTGAAGTTATTTGTTCTGTTTAATGTAAGAAACAGAAAAAGTGTTATATATCAAAAAACCCAAACCAAATTATTTCTCAATTTCTCTACATAGTACAACAAATATTTGTCATTAAGACAGCTGTCTCTTCAAAAGTGAAGATAATTATAGTATGTGGACTGATAGACTCATAGTGGAATTACCAGGTAGCAAAAGAAAATCTGATTTTTATCAAAGCATTAGGTCTTGAAACTCTATTTAAATTCTGTGAAGGCACAATTACACTATGAAATGAAGGTGCATCATCATTATTACAAGCTGCAAAAATATTCCAAAATAGGAAAAAATCCCAGGAAAGGTTGTGAAGTACAGCAGCACATTTAACTTGGAAGAGACAACTTACCCTGACTTTTGTCTCTGCTTTCTCCAATGTCAGTACTGGTAGTAGCAATTGTATCTGCCAAGGCCATCAATGACATTTGCTCTATCCTAGTCAGACCTGGAAGGCTCGAATGAAGCAAGTGACGAGAAAGAACTTGAGCATGTTCTGGTCCAAAGTAAGTTGGGCTGTATTGAGAAAGATCAATGACTTTTGGTTTTGAACTGTCCTCATCTGCCTCAAATGTGACAAGATCATCTGTACTTATAACAGTATTTTGAAAGAGATTTTCGTAACTGTCATTGGGCATATCCTTTTTATTTTGACTATTCTGATTATTGGACTTCTCTGAACAGGAATAAGATGAATCATCATCCGCAGCAAGCAGAGCATACAGAGGCAATGGTGGGACAGAGTCTATTTCGACATAGTCTGTGGTCTCTGTTTTGCTGAACGTTTTGGGATCTCTTGCAGTACTTCCACTGGCACTGATCGTCAGAGATCTGAGCCTCTTGTCATGATTAGGCTCAGACTCATTTACAGCAACAACTTCTCCAGCAATGCACTTCACCAAATGGGACAGAATGGCTTTTGCTCTGCGGACTTTGCCAAGATCCATGAGTTCCAACAGTTGATATGGATGGTACTGAGGTAAAGTCGGAGATAATGTATGAGCTGCTTCAAAAAGACCAGAATCTTCCATTTCCATAGACATATCACAGGCAGACCTTTTCCCACTAAGTTTCTGTGCCAGGCTGGTCATAGATCTGGTCAAGGTTCTCTTTGGTGGATGCAGACCTGAGGCAGCTGACTGGCTTTGTTTCATTAAGCTAGTTATACATGGTATACTTCCACTGTAGGAATCTGTACTGACTAGTTCCTGCTTAGAAGGAGATTGCCATTGGGAATAAACATGCATTTCACAATCCATCCCAACTACAAGAATGCCATCACGCACCCAAGACAAGGACACAGGGAAAGGAGGTGACCCCTCCACAGATGAAACCAAGTCAACACAACGCAGCAAAACAAACCCAGAAAGGTTTGCAGCCTTAGGACTATCACTGTGGGAAATCGCTACGATCTCGTTACCATTTTGTTCCTGCCTCTTCCCAGACACCTGACCAAACATATAAAGTTTTGATCCAATTCCCACTGTCAGAATATGTGAACCATCTTCCCTAGACATCCAATCTAAGTGTACCAAGTGCTTAGTGTTGGGTATAATACACCCACCATGAGACAGAGAAGTCTCTTGTTGGTTATCTGCCACTAAATTACTATCAAGACTAACACCAGATTCCAACATGGTGCCTATCTCATCTAAATTAAGTGTCTGTTCTAAAATCCAAGAAGAACCCCCTGTAGATTCACATTCAAAAATACTAACGTGCATCACAAAATCTTGAGAAGGATGGCTGTTTTTAGATGCTACCTGCTTGTACGCTACTGCTAATCTGTTTGTGTGTGCACAGCTGACTTCAGTTGGCCTCCCTGGAACAGTAATAGCACTGCTACTAGAAAGTCCATCCTCAATCAGTAATGGCCATTCTTCCCAGACATATTTAACATCACTGTGTGTGCCATATTCAGGCAAGGAAGAAGCTGATGATTCCGTGACAACCCTGCATCTCCAAAATCGAACTTTTCCATCAGAGCAGGAAGTAGCCAGCAGATAAGGTGCACGACAAACAGGATATATGGAAGAGGAACTGAGATGTCCTAAAATGAAATAAAATACACTTTTACTGGAAGAAATAAAAAAAAGCAAAAAAGTATTACTGCTTCCTCACAAAGAGGTCATTTACATGGCCTCACAAAGGAGACAGTATGTCAAAATACCATGAAACCGTTTTACCCTTTGATTGCATTTTGTGCTCTAGAGAGGGGTCAAATTCAATTATTTAAACATGAATATTAATACATATCCCCCTTCTGTCAAACATTTCTCCATTGAAAAATCCAAACCTATGTATTTCTGAAAGACTGATGATGAAACCTTAACATTTACGTATAGACCCTACAAAAAAATTAATGAATGACTGCAAAATAAAACTTGCGTTTCTACTACTCTATTTATTGCAAGAATGTGGAAGACAGTAAATATTATATCTCAAATAAGAGCTTTAGTTTACTGTTAGTTCCAGGATTCAGTTAAGTTAGGGAAGTACACATTAGCAAACCTTTTGGATTCACCTATACATATTCAATTCTAACAACAAATCCAAAACTTACTACTCCTTTGTTTCTATTTTAAGACCAAAGTCAGAAAAGCAGAGATTCCCTATTCTAGTCTTATAAAAAAAGATCACAAACCTGCTGATGGCTTTACACTTATTATCTCTACTCCTTCTGGCATACTCAGCTCTTGACTATACACCATTTTGGAAGACAGAGTAAGCCAGCTGGTGCTCTGAAGGTTTGCTCTACAGGCCCGATACTTTTGAGTGAAAGGTGATTGGATCTTCTCTGGATCTGGTGAAGAATATGATTCTTCTGTTTGTGCTGCTTCTTCAGGTGGATTTGAATCTATCTTTTCATCTAAAAAGACAAGTTCGCATTGTTAATTTTAAAAGATCTAAGATTTCTTTTAATAAAAGAAGTAATTTTACTCACCTTAATAGTTCCAAAAGAGACAGACGAAACCTGATTTAAAATTTTACATTCATTTTAATTAAATACATTCTTATATTCTGATTTAAAGAGAAATGCTAAGACATCTCATATTAAATACTTCTGAGATTTTAGAACTATTGAGAAATTATAAAACAATCAAAGTATAACCAAAAAGACCAAAACTGCGATCAAAAAGTTATGTATGTGTCTATCCTCTGAAAATAAGATTTCACTAAAACTGGAATACCTGCAGCTGAAGAAAATTAATTTAAGACCTTCATGTCTTAGCTTACAAATTGGTAAAACTTGTTTTTTAGGAAAGTTTTAATAACAGATATTTTATTCCCTAAAACATAGGCTCACAGAGAATATGTGATATGAACGCTTCCCTTTTTTAATAAAACCCAGCAGTTGAAGTATGTAATTGATGGAAATGGAACATGAACATTTCCAGGAGATTGACTGAAAAGCCTTCTCAGTAATTTCCTCATCACATAAGTGCATCAGAAAATTTAGATCTTCATTATTTTCACTAATTTATAAGCTAATTATAAAAAGTATTCCTATCACTTGAAAGCAACAGTAAGAAATACTATTTTAGTTTAAATGAAACATGCATTATAAGTGATGGTAAGTGGGGAATATCAGATTTGTGTTTTCTTAAAATCTTCAAATGCTAATAAGAAAACTACCAAAGTGTATCTTACCTTTCTTTAAAACATTATAGCTTTAGAGGTAGTTTGGTAGTTTAGAGGTAGTTTGAAAGAGAACCAGCACATTTCAGAACATCAAAATTGTTTAGAATTGTAATGACATCACTGATGCTTAGGTGCTTCAGACTACGGTCCAATTTAAAGCATATGCATAAATTCAAAAATTGCAGAAAAAAAACTTCCAAAAAGCAAAACATCTTAACTGCTAGACTGAATTAAAGCCAGTTAAGTATATCTGGCCTTAGAATGCACGAAAAATACCAAACTCCATGTTCAGGCTGAACCGAAGAGCTTCAGCAATCAGAAGATTACGTAACCAAGAAAGAATGATTGTGATAATATCTTGTAATCAACTGCACAATCTTTTCAAAGGAGATGATACAATTTAGTTTACACTAAACAGCAGATATTCACTAGACAGCAGTTTTTTAAATAAGAAAGCTACAAGAAAGCTTACCTATCGAGACAGGAATTGACTTCAAATGTAAATGCCACATATGTAGCAATGAATGGTTTTGTGTATACTCTATCACTATTAAGTAGAATTTTTCAGAGAATCCATTCTGCTGGTTTCCTGGTGAAATTGAGAACAGAAGATCTTAGAGGTTATTCACCTGAAAGCAGAACTAAATTTTGCTGGCTAGCTAATAATCACATTAAGCTAACATGAACTAATGCTGAAATGCAACGGTCTGACTATATCCAACTGTTACATAAGTTTTCTCAGTTTTTTACCACAATCAACAAACATTACAATTACAGGTACACTCATGTAAGAACTGTCAATGTTTTCTTCCAGAGATGACAACATATTTGCCTGACTTTGCTGTATTTTAAGCTAAATCCTAGCATGTACTATCAGTACAGTAGAACACAAGGGATACAATGCTTCTTCCTAAGAATTTACTAGCTCCAGTTTTACACAAAGAGAAGAGGATGTGAGTTGTACAATCAATAGGTGCCCATTTCTGGAGGGTTCACCCAGGTATTCTTTGTCCTTCATATCAAAGTCAACTCATTAGGATCAAGAAGGAATAGTTAATTGAGGTACTCTTTTTCCTCCATGATTCCTCTGACCCTTTAGGTGTGTGTATACATAAAATATTATCAAGAGTTAGCTGTATTTGCCTTGTGCTTTTCACATTGCAGTGCTTACGATACCATAGAAAAATGTAAGTGAATTTATTTTTAAAAACAACATGAGATAACTACCTTCATGCATTATTAAAGAGGAAAGAAGAAAGTACTAGAAAATACTTTCAAATTAGAATGCATGCAAAATATACAGTTCTAATTCAACAGTTTTTCAAAAGGTTCATTTAGCCCAATTCCCTACATGGTATGCAGCAATCTATACAGACTTTCAGAACACATATAGATGTATACAGTTGTCTAACATGAAATATTTCCATATTTCTTTTAAAATTCTTTGTTTATCATACTTGAGATGTAAACATACAATTATGCTGTAGAGTAACACCTTTTTTTTGTTCTCTATTTTGTTCCTAATTTTCAACAACTCATTTGCATTTTTTGAACTCCCCTGAGGGCTGGGATTATCTCTACTACTCCAAATCTCTTCCTCGGGCAGAAACAGCCAATTCCCAAATAATCACTATGTATATCCAGCTGAGTTTCCTTTGACACTTTTCCATAACTGTGCTTCCTTTCATTCAGATTCCATTTAGTACTGCAGATGATCTGGTATCACAAACTTTACTCCGACCCCTTTTCCCCCCCGCATTATTTCATTGGAACAGAACAATGTGATGCCTATATAACCACATAACGGAGGCACTCCATCAAGGAAAACTAATAATTTATTCCAGAGCAGTTCAGATCTGTCCAAGGACCTACAAATCCACACACCACTCACAGTATTAGAGTGAGGAGGAATTGTGCGGCCTGGCATTTGTTATACCATTCAAAGCCTGAAGAGTTGATATAAAGGAAGAGCATCCACCATGAAAGGATACAGTAAATTTTGTCTATGTCATATCCTACAACTACAGGCTTCACATTTAAAACTCTTTCATCCTTCATGTAATGGACTGCTTAATACAGGACACAATGGGTATCTTGTGATTTAAACTGCTTGATCTAAAATTTGGTTGCACACAACTCAAAGAAAGTGAAACACCCATGAGTTTCATTAAACTAGATGTTCTTCTGAAGATCTCAAATTAAGGTACTTGACATTAAAATGATAAAAGCCATTTCACGAGTTCTTTTTCTGAGGTGCAATGACAAATAAAACACTGTTTTAAATGTTCTATGAAAAAAATTCCTTTACCAGACTCTGATGAATTGTTGTTCTTTGAAGGCATTTCCTTCTCTTGGTTATTTAAAATAAAGTCTTCTTGAAAAACATGGAATAACTGTGTTTTCCGGCCATGCTAATAAAGGAAAAATACACAAATGAACATCCTAGCTTATACTTTTCAAGATCGCCCTCTAACACAGGAGCTTTTAACTTGGTAAGTTAAATACAGAAGAGTACTCATGAAAATGCACCTTCATTACTCACATTCTTTTCATTTACAGGTACTGTTGAAAACAAGTACATGTCAAAAACAATCTAAGTACCCCAAATCTACCTGATAGAGAGCTACAGGTATTGCCTCTATTACTAACACATCTCAAAAAGCTAATTATGGCATAAACTGAGTATAGCAAAAGATCTTACCAGCTCTGTGATGGCATCCAGTTCAATGATACATCCAGGGCGAGCTGTAGATTGCTGACTTATGATGTTAAAAACTTCACCAACATATTTCTGTTTGAAAAGAATCAGGGGGTGGCCTTGTTAGCTCCTGTGCATTTCTATGACACAACCTTCCAGATAGGTGCAACATCACTATGCAAATGTTAACCAAAGCATTAAATATACACTAGTTGTGATTTGGTAAGAACACAGGTAACATTCC
>VZRX01002192.1:39027-62227 GCA_013398075.1 Notiomystis cincta
CGTGCTTAACATTTTTTCCAGTACATTCAGGTATGTCTGTATTATCTATTTAAGAGCATTATTAGGTTATATTAATTTTATTCTAAAACACTTCACTAATCAGAAAATAAAACTCACCAAGGCAATAGCTGGGTATAAGTGTGGGCAGCCATGCAACATTAGAAAAAGCTGAAACATGAAGAGAATTGATCCGAGCAAGTTCAGAAACTCCCCCAGAAAAGGATAAAGGCCCAACAGGATCTACTCTCCAAAGAATAAGTTCACTGTAAACAGCGTTGGGATCCTGGGATGTCACATTTGCATTGCCTCTACTTTGAGGTCTCACTGGTGACTCCTGAGACTTCAAAGAATCATTTGCCTGTATTGCTTTCTCAACATCTGGTGAAATTAGAGCATTGTGATGTGAGGTTGTAAGCAGCAGTGGTAACACTGAGTGGCAAGCCAAGTCATTAAGATGAAAACGGTGACCACAATATCGGGATTTGTGTGAAATACTGAGTACAGTTGAAAAAGCAGATTCTTCAGCAAAACTCACTAGCCACTGGTTCAGTGACCCATCTGCATGTTTGGAAATCATCATAACATTAGGTGTGAAGATACTTAGTTTTAAGCTGTTGGTTGATTTACTGTGTCCAGAAGAGATAAGCATAGATGAAGATCGTGTAAGGCCAGGAGGCTTTTGTTTGCCTTGTTGAATAGCTAAGTCAACATTTTTGGTACAAGCATACATCACTATACTTCTGCAAAGAGAGTTTGCATCACCCGTGGGAAATGCAACAGGAATTCTGGAGACAAACGACACCTGCAGTTTTAAGAAAGAAAGAATAGGCATTAGAGTTCCCACCATACTTCTCACCGAACAGCAATGCAAAATGCAGGAGGAATAAAGTACCTGCACCTGGCGAAACATGCCAGGCTGGTATTCATCTAGCCAGTCCACATGCCACACCAGCAGGGAGCCATCCATAGGATGTATACTGAAGAGCATGTCAGCATTTTTACTCCATTCAGAAAGCAGAACTTCAATTTCATGATCAAAGATAGCAGAGGATAAAGGAACAAGGCTTGAATATGGACCAGCTTTTTCATCACCCAGTTCCTTCTTTTCTTGGCTTCCTTTTTGTTCATCTCCATTTTCATCAGCTTCTAGAGTACACAGATACATACATATATATATACACATATAATTATAATATTCAAAACTAGAAGTATAAAAAACAGTGTTATTCAAGCATTGGCGCTAATTTCAGGCCTTTTATAAGCCACTCATATGAGAACTAATTTAAAAGCATGAAGATTATAACCATAAATCCTTGACTGGAGCTCAGTGTCTAATAACCTAAATCTTATGCACCTTAATTTCCCCTATTTTTTACAAATTTTTGCATGCATAGACAGAACAAAGGCAATAATCTTCGGAACATATATATTCAAATTATTATGTTATAGAATAAAGGTATTTAAATTAGCTATACATTAATACCTAAAAAAAAAAGTTCATTCTAACGTTGCTCCTGCTTCCTTAATATCAAAGCAACACTTCCATGCAAAGTCAAGCCTAATTAAATAATACAGTTTTCAGCATATATAACTCAAAATTTCTGGAACAATTATAAAAAGAGAAATGAGAATTTCTAGATACTTTTTTTTTAAAGTCACTTAGATACTTTCAGTGTAAGGAAAGAAAAGGCATTGAATTGAATTGAATTGAATTGAATTGAACTGTATTCTTAAACATCAAGTTGCCCATCTCATACTTCCCCTGGTGGAACATTACAAATTACTTTATAAACTGAAAGCTATTTCTCTATATGAGATATGTCTTTATGACTTTTACCTTCTTCTGATCTGCCATTCATTTGATTAGAATCCTCAGTATTAGTTTCAGGAGAAGGATGTTCAAAACTCCTTTTAAGTTGTTGCAAAAACACTTCCATAGATAAGGTAAAATGAAGTTCTTTGTTGTTTAGCCAGTGTACAACAAAAGGTCCACTTTTTTCTTCATTTTCACCAAGACTTAGAGATGTGATAGAAGGGAGTAGAGGAATATCTACCAGAAAAAGATAATGATTGACATTTTTGAGAACTAAATAAGTTTGGTCAAAAAACAATTTTAGAGAAATGGCTTTTAAGCAGAAACCCCATAATGAAAAAAATAAATCTAAGCACATTGCCACTTGTCATTCCTTTCACCAACACCATCTGCTTTGAGATTTGTTCCACACAGAGATTCTTTGGTATGCTTACATTAGAATAATAGTAGGGTCCTGCAGTGTTGGATCTCCTTGATGCAACACTGTCCATACAGGCTATTTTAGCTTTTTTTTTTTTGCTACTACAGCTCAGTATGAAGCAAATAATTTCAGCATAATTTCCCAACATTTAGTCCACAATGGATGCTGCAGTAGATATACACTGTAAGCCCAGAGCATGGATTTACACTAGCAAAAATTAGTACAGAGACCAGACAGTGCCCTCTCTAACACCATCACAAAACCCCAGGACTTCTGGTTCTGACACATTCTGTTAATTCACATTGCTGCTGGATAGTATTTGGTGTCCCATGTTGCTGTGAAAAGTAAAGTAGTAATCACAAAGTGTGTGACAGAAGCAAGGATCAGACTGCTGCAGAGTAACAATCTAAATTAAGCAAGGCTAAAAAGCAGACAGGTGATTTACTGCAATTTCCTCAAATGCACGATACAGCAACATGTTAAAAATCTCAAACTGCATGTAAGTCCCACCTAGAAGTCTCTATGTATAGTCTCGTCTCCTCTTACTCCCTATTTATGCAGCATTACTTAAATTCCATGTCCAAATAATTTTCACTAAAAATTTGTTGTTTTTACCAAAATCAGTGATAGGTTTGAATTACCAATCCTCCAATCTAGCCAAAGAAAACTGTAGCTGAGAACACACAGATAAAAGAAAGGAGCACCAGGACAATTGGCAATTTTGTTGTGGGGAAGGGATACAAGCAGGGGAAGGGGGCAAAAATAGCACAGCTCATTTAAGAAATATGTTCCACCTTCCTACACTGGCCAATGCCAGTCTCAAAAGTATCATTATACATCTGGCAAGTAACAGAACCTAGAAGGAAAAATTCTGTTGCCACCCTTTGGAAGATGCAGCTATAGTAAATGTGAATAAAATGAACTGGAAAGATTACTTTTCACATTAGATTACAAATCTACGTGCTTTTTGAGTATTTATCAAAATCACTAAAGAAATCACTTTTTTTCCAATTTCCATCTAAAATTACCAGTTTTTAAATGATGTTCAGGTCTGGACATTATTCTGGCTGAATTTCTACTTGTTTCATAAATCACAATCACTCTTCACAGAAAACTTCTGAAGTCTTTGAATTCAGTAACTTTTTCTGAAATTGCCTAGAGAAAATTTTGTTCTAGCAACCACTGCTTATTCTTTTCACTGAATTCCGCCCAGGTTGAATGCCAGAAAAAGTAAAATCGTAATATAAAAATAGGTATCAAGGACTTTTGTTTTATATTATATTTGTTCTTAGATAAATATACATGACAGCATTATTCTTCAAAATGTGAAGTGAATGAGAGATAAAGCTGTTTTGGATTTAGCTTTTATCAAGTATTTTAAAATGTTGTAGTAAGCAAATTTTTAAGTAAGGGATCACAAACCAATCTGCTTTAAATCAAATGAAAGAAAAGACAATTCAGTTTTTGGATTACATTTCATTTCAAAAGAGCAAAGGAAAAGGCCTAATTAAAGAATTTGGTTAGACTGAGGTACTTGACTGTGAGGGAGAAGATATTTTCTTCAAAATAAGATTTAAAATGTGAAAGTTACTTCAGAGGTCCTCCATTAAAGAACAACCTGTTATCGTCCAATCTCCTGAGTTAAAAGACCAAATTATTCAAAAGACATTATTAAAACAGATACTACTAATAATATAATAATATAAGTAACATAAAAAGAATAAGGGATTAATAAGGCCAAAGACAAGTTTTAAGTAACTAATCTTTCTAATCTTTTTCAAAATTATTTTTATCCTCATTCTGTGAGTTTGTTGCTTGGCATATTTACACTGCAGAGTCTATCAAAAGCAAAATTAAAGTTTGCATAGTTGTGCTGGTTTTGGCTGGGGTAGAGTTAACTTTCTTCACAGTGTCTGGTACTGGGCTGTGTGTTGGATTTGTGCTGAACACAGAGTTGATAACACAGAGATGTTTTTGTTATCACTGACTAGGGCTTACACAGAGCCAAGGCCTTTTCTGCCTTTGTACTTCCACACTGGTTGAGTTGAGGCTGCATTGGACATTGGGAGAAGACACAACCAGGACAGGGGACCCCAGCTGACCAAAGGGACATTCCAGACCATGGGACATCATGGCCAGTATACAAAGTGGGGAGAGGAAGGAAGGAGGGGAAAGTTTGAAGTTATTTTTTGTTCCAAGTCTCCGTTAGGTGTGAAGGGGCCCTGTCCTCCTGGAGATGGCTGAACACTTCCCTGCCCTTGGGAAGCAGTGAGTTCATTCCTTGTTTCTCTTTGTTTGTTGTGTGCAGCTTTTGCTTTCCCTGTTAAATTAGTTTCATCTCAACCCGTGAGTCTTCTGGCTTTTACCCTTCTGATTCTCTCCCCAGTCCTGCTGGGAATGAGCAAGCAACTGGGACCTGATTGATGTCTGGGTTAAACCATGACATTAGCTATTCTGTATAAAACATAAGCATTAAGAGTAGATAAAAAGATGGTCAAAGATTATGTGCTAGCCACGTGAAAAGGTTAGCTAGCTCACTGTGCAATCTGAAGAGGAAAAAATATGGAGGAGATCTACAAATCTCCAAGAAGCTTTCAATAAAATTTACTGTGTGACATTGGGTAGTAACAAGCAATGACTGCAGACTTTTCCTGCAGAAATACAATAGCACTGATGGTAGAGCACAAAACTGAAAGAAGGTTTCTCCTGGTAGGCTGGATGTGATTCTAGTTCGGTCTGTTAAAATATGAACCAATGAACCATTACTCAAAATGCTGAAGACTAATCAAGGAGAAAGTGTTTACAGTTCTGTTTAGCACAGCAGTGTTAATGGAAACCACCTGTTCTTTCCAATTCTACCGAAGATTGTACAGCTACAAATATGAAGTAATCATAAATGCGCTTAGCTGAAAATTGGCCTTTCAAACAAGGTTCAGTAGGAACAGAAAAACAATACTATAAAACAGAGCTTAACTAGTTTAAGAGAAGAATTACACAGTATGTTTGTTTATTAAGTCTAGACACAGAAAACTATATCAGAATCTTCATGAAAGGCCATTCAATATTGCATTCCTATTCAGTTTTTCAATGAGCAGGCACACGCTTCATTTTCAGCACACGTAAAGATAATAAAGACAGAAGTATCAGCAGCTATAGAGGAGTCTCTACAATCCCTATCAACGTGTTATTCCAGTGCAAGGTAATAGCAAAGTTTATGGAATGCAGGGTGAAGGCATGTTTTGTTTGGTTCAGAGACAGAAATGCAGGAATGTGTGACTATTTCAATATTTAAGCATCAGGTGCTCACTTTAAGAAGCTTAGAATTTTTTTATTTTATCAGTGTGTTCCCAGTCTCACACACAATTCACAGTAAATTTTAACTCCAGTTACAAATACTTAGCTTTCTCCATCTTAGACACTATCAGTCTCACTTAAAAGATGAACAAAATAAAAGACAGGATTACTGAAGAGGAAATTAATTCAAATAATTTCATTACTGTAGAAAGTCCTTTCATGCAAAAATGAAACCAATATACTGGCAATTTTGCATGATCATATAAATACATTTTCTAAGTTTCCAGAGAGAACACATACCTAACAGCAACTGGAGTTCACTTCATAGCAAGGATTACATTTCTTACCTGTGGCTGGATTGATACTGGCAGCAATATGGAAGTGGCAGAGGGCATTTGCATGAGGAGGAATGCTCCTGTGAGCTTCATGAGGATCTTGCTGATGAAGAGAATAT
The DNA here is from genome assembly GCA_013398075.1 of Notiomystis cincta. Taxonomy (NCBI): domain Eukaryota; kingdom Metazoa; phylum Chordata; class Aves; order Passeriformes; family Notiomystidae; genus Notiomystis; species Notiomystis cincta. The sequence goes on from VZRX01002192.1 coordinate 45,010, forward strand.
CCAGTATGTGCTACAACAGCACCTGACCTCCTCCTTCCTCGACGGAAGTGCCTCCGGTTTAACTGCATGAAGAATAAGGTATCATTTAAAATCCTTTCAAAAAGAAAAAGCAGATTTAATCTGTAAGTGGTTTTCTAGGCACTAATGAATGATATTTTTCAGCTTAAAACCTAACTTATAGAATCAGAGGAGCTTCTTGCAGAATTGTTTATGTTGAGTCTGCAGTAGAGAGAAACCAGTGCCTTTAGATTTATTTACTAAGGCCCATAAAATACCTTCATGTAGTAACTACTTCACTTCAGTGTGCAGAAATGTTCATATAGTTTTTATACTTCTACAGAAAATACTCTTGTGTTTCACTAATATACACCATGCTTATTCAGAATTCTGAATAAAGCAGCAAACCTGAGTAATCTCATTTCAGACTGAAAAACTGGATCTTGTACTTTGGATCTAATAAGATCAGCACTTCAACACCCCTCAAAAGGGCCCTGTGAGTTTGAGGGTCTTCCTCTTTTATACAAATACTTGTTTCCAAGGGAAAGAATAATACTCAGTTTTTAAGGCAGACTTACACAGTTCAAGCCTTTTGTGCTGTAGACATCTATGTAAGCACCCAAAGCTAGAGGCACACAATTAAAGACTGTGTGCAAATCACTTGCTGTGATTTGCATCTTTACACAGTACACCCATGTCAAACAGTCTTCTTCTCAATTTTCACAAAATTGCTTTTCTGATTTCCAGTGTTGCCTCTTATTTTCCACAGGAACACACACCTCTCTCCATCTTCCTCTTTTCTCTTCTCTTTGACTATTTTGTTTGCTCTGTTTAGCCTTTCAGCCTGTCATATTTTTCAGGTATGCTGTATGTGCTAAGAAAGCACTATGAGCATGCTAAATACATCACTCCATTAAGATGAAAAGACAGTGTCCACATATGTTCTACATACCTCTGAAGCAGACCACTAATGCTACACTTTCTTCCTGACTCCCACTGGTTAGAAAACACTATCTGGTAAGAATCACTTGCCTTAAGGCTTATGAGCAGTCTGCTCTGAGGACTACAGCAGAAAGGCTATTTTTCTTTCCTCCACATTACTGTTTTTCCAGTTGCAGAAGTCAGAGAGAACATCTCACAACTTCAGAGGTAACAAGTGAGCCTCCACCATATGCTTTAAGGCAGCATCACTCCTGGGTTTCACATAACCTATATATAAAGTGTGCTCCACACTTTTCCTAGCCCTTTGAACTACATACTGCAAAGCATTCTTCTTCAGTCACCAGACCAAAATAGCCAGTTGAGACTTTAGAACACTGTGTCTTCAATGTGAGAAGCTCAGCAGAAGAGCTGTCAGCTTAGCCTGCCCAAGGAAGATTTCAAGGAAATTCATCCTTTCATAACATTTTATGCTCATCTCTGGTATAAGGGATTTCAGCTTGTGATACATGTCTGAGTTACAAATTACAAACCTGTCTAAAATCACAAGTTGGTATGCATGCTTATTCCCACTGTTCAATTTCAATTCTTACCTCTAATGCACTCTGCACTTTTTCTTTACTTGAAATATTTCTCTTGAAGTTATTTGTGAAGTTCACTGCTTCACTCCAGTTGCTGTATCCTCCCCCGTACAATAGACTGTCATTGGGTAACAAAGTCTCTGCCCAGAGACGACAAACATTATCCTTACAGCAAGTCAGGAGTACATTGCAGACAGCACCACTAATGAAAGAAAATATATGGAGTGAAGAAGCTGCTAACTATGACACAGCATCAAAATAAACCAATAGTTAGTTCCAAACAGCTTTCCACTACCAGTTTTTGGAATTGCACCCACTTATAGAAAGCAAAACTCATCAATACATTGTTAGGAAAATAAATGATATAGAAAAGGCTTTCCCCTCTGATCAAGTATCTGACTATAAATAACTTCAAACATCATCATGCAACATTGCAACAGCAAATTGTGGATTTTAGTGTAAAGAAAAATTCGTACCTAAAATAGCAAAATTTATGTTTTTGTCTTTTAAAGTCATTCACATAAAAAGCTAATAATATTCTGGATATCTGATCTTAACTCCAGAACTTGCTAGTATCTACCACTTACAAAATCATACATCCAAAAGAGAGAAACTCAGGTAATGTCTGGGATAGAGAAGACAAATTAAATACATGAATTTTTCTTCATTACTATTTTTTGAAGTGTAACTTGTGTTAAATATATAGCCAAAAATTCCAATTACCCCAAACTAGATACTGGAAAACATTGAGCAGATCATCAGGTTTCCAGGTCACACAAGTTCACAATTTAGCTCTCACTGAGGCTCAAAAGCTATGACCAGAGAGCAGCAAATTCCCTTCGGAATCACAGAGCAGGTGGATTTTCAGAAGTGACCTATCCAGTAAGAACTATAGCAACGGATTTATGAAGAGTCTTAAAGACTGGTAAAAGAACAACATACACTTGCTCCATACAAAGGTATGCAAATTTGGTTACTATTTGGCACAACATGGCAACAAGATGGTTGCAGGCCACAAAACTGTTAATGCTACCTCAGTTTAAGATTGAAATTACTGGTGAAAACTAGGGACAGGTCATTTTGGAATCATCTGAACCCAAACCTAAAACCTAAGTTCGAAGTATCAGTTCCAAATGATTACTTGAATTCAATTTCCAGATACTATTTCTGACAGAGGTCTAGCTTTGTAGAGGTAGAGAAACAAATGAAAAGACATGAAAATATTTGAATGTTTGTGAAAGCAGACTCCAAGTCAGGGGGTTTTTGCTCTGATTCCATCAGGACAGAACAAGTTGGGATTAATGCATGAACGGTCACTTAGCGCAATCAAAAAATGCAAAGAGACATGATTTTCCAAGAGTCGATTTTGTATTTAGTTCAATACCTATCTTTCCAGTTCTTTCCCATGTAAAAGGATACTTCAACCCTCTCAAGAGCAGAAACAGTATAAAAGGTGTGCACACTCAATTACTGATATAAACCATACAATTATGTGACTGTTGACTATAGAGAGAGACAGACTATATAGTCTGGGGGCTTTTTTGGGCAATTTATGAACCTCATGTTATTAGAACTACTGACCGTGGCATGAATTTACTGGTCTTTCTCCATGAAAATGCATTTACTGATCGAGGGTGAGCCAAATAAACAAATGAAAAATCAAGTTCTTTTGCCTGGTTTTCTGGACTGGCACCAGGTGGTGTTACAGCGGACCGCCAGCTCTCTGTGTTGTACCACACTTTCACAAGACAGTCATCCTGAGGAAAGACAAAAAAAGGACAGTAAGACTACCTTGCATAAGAGTATTATGCACTTCAAGTACTTTTGGGTACCTCTCTTAGGGTTTCATTTTTCCTTAAAGTAAAATACTTTTCTGATCAGAGAGAAACAGTTCTGTAAATACAACTTCAAAACCTGATCTTAAAGAAAATACAGCAGCAGAGCTTCCATTTACTCTTGCCACTACTAACTTGGATTTCATATTGGTCCTGCTGATTAGCGGTCAATTTTTAATCAAAAAACAACTTGTACTAGCCTGAGATGGTATTAGATGTTAATACAACTAATTCTACCTTGTTGGAAAAGCACCCAAACGCCCTGCACAATTTAACTGTTAGGAAAACAAACAAAGGTCATAGATGACATCCCAGAAACCAAGCTCAGTACTCCTCAGCCTGCTTTTTTCAGATACACACATAAATTGATTATGCCTTCGAGGACCAGATAAATTAATCTGGACCTAGATTCACAAGTTTTTGATCAACTATTTAATGTGAATTGCACTGAAATACTGAAATAATACGAGTATGCATAACATAACCTTGTTGGGGGGAGGAGGGGTTGGTTTTGCTGACCAGCATTGTCCCTTACAAGAAGTTAAGTAAAGGAATAAGACATAGAAACAAAGATGTGTTTTAAAGATTCTCCAAGCAGGTAACTAACTTAGGCAATTATGGTAAAAAATATGTTATTAAGTTTATTACTTAGTAATTTTCTTACCTATTTAGTAATTTGCTTTGAAGGAATTTATAATGTAACATAACAGGACAGAAGACATAAGAGTCAAAAACTGCAAGAATATTACCCCTACACAAGCTATTTGCAGATTAATTCATTTTCCCCAAATTTCTTCAAATTGTAATGTTAGAAAGCATTAAACTAGACTTGTAAAATAAACATTAACTCCTATCCATCAAAAAAGGTGGAATGCATACACTAAATATTGCCAACAATAAAAAAACACTTGCTTTTTATATAAAACATATACTTAAATAAATTTTTTAGTTATCTGAAACATGGCTGGAATGGCTCTCCTTTCTGTGATGGCTAAGGGCATCACAGAACATACAGCAAGCAATACATAATCCAGATAAGCACAAAAAGAATGGAGCATGAGAACTTAATTGCTTAATACAGATAATAATCCATCATGAAGAAAGCCTAGTATTTCACTTTATATGATGGAAGCTCATTAATTGGAGTAGTTTCCCTAGAAAAGGAAATCTAGGCAATTTTACAGATTTGTTACATCTTTATCTCTTCTTTAAAGAGAGGAAATGTCTTAAGAGCTAAGTCTTCCAATCAAGCATGATGACCTGACACGGCAAGCTTTAGAGGAAAAAACAAACATGTACAACTAGTCAAGATGTGCATTACTCACCTGTTCCTGATGCACATAACTGCATCACAAAAATATGTATGAAAACTACCTTTCAAATCACCTTCAACTCTTTGTTTTTCAGGCATGCATTAAGAGACATTACGACCCAAACACCAAAGTTCCACATTATTACTAAATCAAACACTGTTCTAACCACTTTTTATGTGTACACAATTTTTCGCTCATGTTTCCAAGACAGACTAGAATAAATTTCAAAACTACCTTTTATTTTTAAGTCTGAAACACATTCTGTCATGTTACTACTGTTCAGGATTCTGTGACACTTAAATCAGGTTTTCACTAATCTCAGCAACTGCATTGTCTTAATTAACTTTACATAGTAGTATTTGGTTTCGTATCTAGTAACTCTGCAGCCTCTCCTAATTTCTTTAGTTGATAGCAGAAACTTGATGCAGAAAACAACTACTTCTCTCACTTATATTCTTTAACAAGTGATATAAATTCTTGTATGGGTTTGTCACATCTGTTCACTGGATCCTCTATATGATCTTGATTTTTTTTTTTCTGCTTTGACTTGTAATGCCACTATTCTCTTACAAAACCTGAACAACAAGTTTTGGAGTACAAATAAAAGTTTGTTTCAGGAAAAGAAAAGACATTTTTCTTTAATTTTTTTGCTTATTTTGCCAAGAGGTTTTGCTTTTGCTGATAAACTGCTCAATGAGCACACAGAACTGCTAGGACTGGCCACAAACACTGGCATGAACCATGTGCCAATACACCTATGGAGAGGAAAGTGAATTCTCTTCTATGGACAAAAAGGCATATAGGTATGTCTACACAAAAACATATGAAAGAGCCATTTTTGACTTTTTGAATATTTTTTGGTATTTTGATTGTATTTCCTTACTAGCAGGAAATCTAGCAGTGATCTCACCAACAGATTTCCCCCATTCCCCAAAATTCTTCTTTTTCTGATGTCATAATTTGATAAAAATTAAAAATGAGTACTTTAGAATGGTAAGCAGTGAATATTTGGTGTGTTACCTCCCTGCCTTGAACTACCTTTCTCCCAAATTCATGTGTACCAAAATGTAAAGATGCATAGACAGACTATGCAAAAATTATGAAAAAAAATAAATTCATTAAGTAGACTCTTTTTTTAATGTGTTTTGTTGGTTTGCTTTAATAGCTTACCAGAATTAGTATAAAGCTATAAGGAAAAAATGCTTACCTTTCCAGCAGTAGCAAAAAACTCCCCATCTGGTGAGAATTTCATTAAACAAACTTGAGAAGCAGTTCTATGGAATAAAGACAATTAAAAAGAGAAAACAAATTTCAACAACTTTTATAGAATTCTAAACAATTTTTTTCCTTGAACACATAGAAGTTTTTAAATTCTTAAATACAACTGTGTATTGTGTTGTGTAAAACAGTTAAGTTTTAACCAAGTCCAGAAGAACTAAGAAGTAAGCTCATGTACAACACATGGCTGTAGTGATCCAGAAAACCAAAATCTTGTAGCTGAATATCCAACATTCAAAAATATCATAGCAGAAAAGCAGCTGCTAACAGATTAAACTGCTCTGCTTCCACTTCACAATTATATGGATCTCAAACTGTTGTACCATTTCTTCCAACTGCTCCGAAAGACAGTCCCACTTCCCATACCTCCTACAACTACAACTCCAGAAAACAGAACAGTGTAAAAAGAATAACATAGTTAAAAAGTATCTGAAAGTAGCTTTTACACTGAATGGTCCCACTGCTTATAAGATGCTATACCAAAATACTCTAACCTAGTTGTGTGCATAACTTTTGGAGTGTTTTACTTTAATTCGCTGGACTAATAAACGAGCTTCTTTTCCAGGATTTGAAGAACTCAGCTACTGACTAAGTAGCAAAGCTTATCAATAGTAACAAGAACATACAACAATTTAATTTTCTTAGATACAGTGTACATTGTCATCTTTAATTTGATACATGTGTAACAAGTTGTTGAGGTCTGACTTTGAAGGAAGAACAAGCTAGCCAACAGGTCAACAAAAGAAGGATGAATTTAGTGTGCGCAGTAACAAAAGCTGGGCAATTACAAGAGCCTTTTATCAAAGAAGTCCATGGAGGTTAAAGCAAAATTCTCTTGCTGGGACAAATATAAAAACATTTGGGAATGCTTCCTTCAAGGCATTAAAAAATATTCTGGCAAAGGGTAGTACAGCAAAATCACTCTTGCAGTCTTCTCTACAAGAAAAACTTCTTCAACCTAATTGCAGTACAAATGTCAGAAGACACATAGGCATACAAGGTATACAAAAAAAGCAAGTTTTGATGGCCCTTTCCAGGACCTCCTCATTCAAAGGAGACAACACTCAGCAATATCTCCAACAAAGAGAGCTTTAAAGAGGAAACAAGTGGAGAGCTGAGAGGCCTTCTGTAAGCTTTATACATGATACAAGTGCAAAACCTGTTATAGAAGGGACAGCAGAAAAGCACTCCCTGTATGATCTTGACAACTGTTACCAGAACCCCAGATTCTAAAGCCACACCCAATGGCATTCTGTCTACAGGCTGACTTCTCTTATCAGGCTGAGAGATGAGCACCCAAAGACGTCTCAAAAACAGAGTAAGTCTTCAACTTCTTGTATATAGAAAATTTATCATATGCAAAGAAAAGTTTTTCAGTTGTCATTTGGATGATCTTAGGGTTTTAAACACATCATTGATAAAAGTTCAAGTGCACAGAAAAAGGAACAACTGAAGAATTATAAAAAGGATGTTTTTCTGATACATCCAGGAAACTACCTATAGAAATACCTACTAGAATTCCAAAGAATAACTTCAGGTGGGTCTGCCCAGTCAACCACTTTGGGAAACTTCTTTAGGAGATGGCCATATGGTACACTGCTCCCACATGAACAATGCACCCCACTAGAGTACAAAACTCTGCCTCCATGGCAGAAGCACCATGATTTAAATGGCTTATATACTTAAACAAGCACACTTAAGTATAAACTAAAACTTTTCTGAACGTGCAATACACAGATGCAAGTATCAAAATCAACATGAATACAAGAAGAGAATTCAGAGACAGAGAAGAGAATGTATCAACCATGACTGTTCCATAATACCCAGAATAAACCCAGAAAAAGTAAGAGTGAAAGTGTGAGGGATGCGTGAGAAAGAAACAACGATGGAGTACACAGAACATAGAAGGAAGCTTATTTTAATTAGTCCTGCCAGTTTTCACCTTATTTCTTCTACAAGGAAGAAAGAGTGCCTATTGTGAGAGCTTCAATATTAGCCTTCCCTCAGTATTGTGTTTGTGTTCTGTGTAAGTGAAGAACTGCCTGAAAATCAACTGCAATTGATCTTGTAAGAGGAAAGAACGTCACATAGTCAAGGCAGTATGATTCAAGTTTACCACACATCAATAATATTTATCAAATAACAGTAGGCAATAGCATTTCACTCAACTACACTACGTATTTCATCTCTAAGGTATGAAACAGTAAAGAAAAGAGAATTACTTGTCTTTAAATGGGTTTCTTACTTGCATTGCCAGATACATCTCCACTCTCCAAGTCCAACATCTGTTCTTTCAGTACTGTTATTGTCAGTAGGGTTTTCCAAAGGAACATTGGACCAAAGTTGAAGACAACTGGAACCAGTCAGAAGGCGAGTACCTGGAACAAGTATTTAGGAAAATCTAACTACAAGCAAGTAGCAAACAACAGACTTTTGTAAAAAGAGAGAAAAAAAATGTTCTGCCAAGCTGAAACTGCGGAAAAAATCTGGCATATACACCTTTTCTAGATTTTTTTGGTAGATTTGATCATCTACAGTTCAAACCATGAAAATTAATCAAATTTTAGTTATTCTCTAAAATAAATGCCTAAGTCTACTGTAGACACTCCTCTTTCTCGACAAATATTTAACACTTAAGTCATGTTTTCTTATCTGCTCAGATAAGAATAATTGAGTCAGACCACACAGATGCACTTAGTATGTTAGTTTTCCTGTAGTAAGTGACAAAAGGTATTTTTCACTCCACCTTGGTGTTCTCTATCATGCTTGGACAGAAGAAAAACCTTTTCCTTGTCCACAAGGAATGACAAAATTTAAATTAAAAAATTAATCGTGGTATCAAATAGAGAAGTGTTTCTTTTAATCTGTCTGTACCTGTGGGATCCCATGTTAGATTATGTGCTATGGCTTCCAATGAGATTTGAGCATTCTTCTGCCACTGGTAATGTAACATCTGAAATATTAAGTATTTACAAACATTAGCATGAAAACACTTCATTCTCCTCTGTCCTCTTTTTATAAAATAAATGGTACATCTTCACTGCATTCTCCAAATTTTATGAAGATGTTTAACATAAGTTACTGCTTATGTAATAAAAATTGATTCATTCTGACATTAAAACAAAATAGCTTTTCACTAATATGACCATACTTACAGAGATTTTTAACTTCATATTTAAAAAATTTAGATTGAAAAAAATCAGTATATAAAATAACTACAAGAATATGGGAATTTTTTAGGAGGAAGTAAGATTTTATTTTTGGAACAAAGCAAATATATAAAAAATTACACAAGTTAAATGCACCTGGTGTTTGATATCTATACCACTGTTGAATCAGGAATTCAGAAAGGTCAAGGTTACACATGTGACACTTCCCCTCCACTATTTATTTTTTTAATATACAACAGGACAGTCAAATATCTTTAGCTTTTCCATCACTACTTCACTCTGTAGAACAAGCTGAGGATTAAGTTCAAAAAATATTTATCTTGTCTATTTCCGTAATAGACCACAAAGGTTTGATGTTTGAATTAGAGAAGACACTGAAAACAATTCTGGAAATAATATTAGAAGCCAACAGGTTTCTTTGTTAATTCATTGACTGTTTTAAAGTAGTCATCCCCCACCACAAAAACATCACACTAAATAGATGTGAAGTTAAAATATGACAACTCAGTTGCAAAGCTGGTTTGTTTGGTTTTTTTTTAGACCCTGAACAGTCTCGTAAATGGAAGACAGAGACAATCTTACAATAGCTTTAAACAATATGCTGGAAACTATTGCATAAAAATCAACAGAAAGAATGAAGTAACAGAATATTTCTTCAACTATAAACATCTGAAAGTAAATCATGGTTGGTGAGTGCTTCCTCTACTGCTTACAGTCACTACTCCAACTTTGAGGTTTCAAACTAAGTGTACTGTTTACCAGTATAGAAAAACATTCAGGATGGACTGAAAAATGAGCTGGATGGACCAAAAACAAGAGAAGTATTTCCAAAGTGTTCATAGGAGCTTAAGAACTCACATCTTACTGTAATTTTATTCCACTGTTTTCCAGTGATGTAAACTATTACACAGGTGTTAATTTCCAGCTATTTAATTAATATATAATATACTACAAGTTGACATGTACACAAAGAATCTTATGACTGAGTTGGTTGAGTACAAAGAGGGAAATCCACTAGATGGCCATGTAAACAATTTGTTAATACAAATGGAGACCAAACCTCTGAAGAGGGAGACAGAAGCTCCTTGAGCAATTGCTGTCAGAGTTCTCGTATCAAGAAACTGACTTTAATTAGAATCTAATGCTTCTAATTATAGCCATATGCCTCTTCATATAAGAAGCATGGTTAAGTAACTTGCCCTAAATCATATTATTATTCAGAAATTAAGATTCTGGATGTTAATCACTAAATCATGTCACCAAAAGTAAGCCCCAGGAGAATAAATATTGTTCTTATTCACCATTATAACACTGAAGCATAATCATTCAGTCAGATAGTCTAAAAAAGCCACAGATTTCTGAAACTATTACAATTTGGCCTAGGGCATGTAATTGCATAAGCAAAAGTTAAAGTAAGAACTGTATAACACATCAAAACATAAAGGCTACACAGGATGGTTCAAAAAGGAATTCCTATTTTAATGGCTACACTCATTGCAGAATGGGGCTGTGTACATCTCTTTGGATTCTTGAATACTTCGGATACGAACTGCAGAGTTACGTAACTAAGTAATATGAAGCATTATATTAAAACCCATCTTCCTTAAAACTATTTGAAATAACAGGCCTCTGTCCTTATCCAACCATTTTCACTTCCCAAGGACTACCTTATGTCTCAGCTTTATTCTACCATTAAAAGAAGACATAAAAAAAATTTCCAGCTTTAAAGCAAACCAGTAAAGTCAGTCAAGCTTTGTAAATGCTCAAATAAATTAAGGAGTGATGAAATACTTACATTATGATGACTGCTGTTCTGCTTCAAGACGCTAACTGGCTCAAAGATACAAATCACCTTTCCATAAGAAGCTGCAATCTAAAGTAATATATATTTATATGTATATAAACACACATAAAAGAAACAGGCTATTGAACAAATAAGAACAAAATGCAAATGGTTGATTTTACTTTTAACCCTGCTTGTAGATAAATTTGAAGCTCACATCCACATTTCCTTTTGAAAACAGAAAATTACATTTACCAAAAACCACTAAGCTAGTGTTGTCAATAATAAAATACAATCCTCCATTTATTCATTAATCATGATGAACTACTGAGAGTATAGCTGGACAAGCACTTTTTTTTTTACAATCAGATTATTAGCAATATTCTTTCCATATTAAATTACGTAAACAATCAAAACAGTGTGCTGAGTTCACAGTTCTCAGACAGGGAACCAGTGTATGATCAGAGTACTTTTGTGCACTTCCCTAGCATTAGAACAGGCTACCTCTTAAAAAGTTGTTTCAAGAAATCCCAACTATGCAAGGAAAACACACATCACAGAAAACTTCAAATAAAACTACTACTAAAGGCTAACATAAAACAGTCCAAAAAGAGTTGCAATATGATCAGTGTTTAAAAGACTTATTTCATCACAGATTATTACCCACCTCAAACTTGCATTAGGACAAAATTAATAGTATTTGATCTCAAAGTACCTATATAAAAGAAAGCCCAGAAGACTTGCTTAAGAAGAGCCAAAGCAAGCCAAATATACGTTAAAGACCTCAGGCAGACACTCTGAGAGAGCTGTCGTATTGCAACGTTGCCAAAAAGTATTCTGAATTACAGATTTACAAAAATTAAGGAGTCTGCACAGGTCATGAACAATGGACATCCTGCATTCTGAAGCAATGGTGGTTGTTAAAAGTAGATCATCTATTGATACGATACGCTGTAATAATCAATTTCTGATTTCTGTAAAATTCTGACCTAGAAACTATTCATGGTTTTCCCTTAACAATAATAAAGTTAGATTCACTTTATGAAATATATTTTGATTCCAGTATCAACTACAAAAGCTTGAAAAGAAACCAAACTGAACAGTCCTACCTAAGATCTATACAAACACAGAGATTTACATAGATCTTAAAATCCACAGATCCACAGCTTTAAGAGAAACTCTCTACATTAGAAGAACAGATAGTTAAATAAATTTCTATCCTACTAACATCAGCCTGACCCAAAAATGCCAAGAATAATTTTGTCACATTTGCAAGGAAAAAGTTTCTTCAGGCATTTTGCATCTCAGACTAATATCTGCCCTTTCTAATTCTCTTTAACAACCTCACTTACTATTGTATTATCTAATAATTCCATTCCACACCCAATAACAAAAAATGTATATAAATTCATATTGACTAGATTTTTTCCTTTTTTCCTTTTCTCCAAATGTGGGCATTTTTTTCCACATTTTGTTTGGTGAACTAAGATTAGCATTCCAAAATACTCAACTTGTAGTGTCCAGGGCAATTGCTACCCCCTGGAACTTTCCACAAGGTTCCACAGCCACTCAGCCCGCACCTTCACTGAGCTGCACTCTGCCAGAAAGAATAATGGTGGGATCAAGAACACCCACAGCAAGTTCCCTGAAAACAGCAGGCTGTGTGGGGCAGCTTACAGGGTGGAGGGAAGGGAGGCCATCCAGAAGGACCTTGGCAGGCTAGAGAGGTGGGACCATGTGAACATCACCTACTTCAACAAGTCCAAGGACAAGGACTGGGTCAGTCGGAATCAGTACTAACACCAGGAAATCAACAGATTCAGAGCAACCCTGTGGACATGGATTTGGAGGTCCTGGTGGACAAAAAACTACACATGAGCTGGCAGCATGTGTCTGTAGCCCAGAAACCAGCCATGTCCTGGACTGTTTCAAAAGAAGGGTGGCCAGTAGGGTGAGTGGCATGATTTTCCCTACCCTAGTGAGACACACCTTGAGTACCACAGTCGGTGTCCCCAGCACCAGGCAGACATGTTGAGTCCAAAGAAGGGACACAAAAATGGTCAGAGAGATGGAGTACTTCTCCTATGAAGACACACAGTGTGCTGGAATTGTACNACTGTTTCAAAAGAAGGGTGGCCAGTAGGGTGAGTGGCATGATTTTCCCTACCCTAGTGAGACACACCTTGAGTACCACAGTCGGTGTCCCCAGCACCAGGCAGACATGTTGAGTCCAAAGAAGGGACACAAAAATGGTCAGAGAGATGGAGTACTTCTCCTATGAAGACACACAGTGTGCTGGAATTGTACAACACTTTGAGGAACCAAAGAGGAATCTGTGTGTCAGTACTGATGAAGAGTGTCTAAGAGGAAATTCCGTCCTTTTAAAAATTATCTGAAAATGCACTCATCAGTCAGGCCAATAAGCAAATTCCTAGCCATCCACTGCTGAGTACTTCAGCCCTTCAGAAACACATCCAGATTCCTGAGAGCAAACAATACCAACTTGCAGACTCAAAATTACCTCAGAGGTCTACTCAAGAAATGAAAAAATTCTGAAGTTCAGTAAGCCTTACTGCGTGATATATTCACATATGCTCATTTACAATTCAAGGACAATTCGTCATTTAAATGCATACAGGATTGGTATCATACAATCCAGATGACCTTGCAAATTTAGAGGAATAATGCTCAATGAACTCAAAAAAAACCTTCTATTTAACAGTAGCCAGTGAAGAAACCTAGGTAGACCATGGCTATGAGGTGCCAGAGACACAAAGAAGAACATTTCCTCATTTTCATTTGTATTCCTTCACTATCACAGCAAGAGTTTATCACTCAAATGCAAAAAAGCAGGAACAGGGTGTGGCTGGGGTTTCGTCAGCACAATGTTCACATGTAAACACAAACTGGCTTCCATCAGAGGTCTTGTCTCAAGGTGGACACCAGAATCTAACCAAAGCTCTCATCAGCTCATAAGGCTTGCAGTAATTCTAGCTGACATTATCTACTCACAAGGACAGGCTTAAAGAAACAAAAGAGGCAGAAAAGCCATCTTACATGAGCAAATATTTATCCAGACAGCTCCTACTGAACTGGTCAATAGTTTAATCCCTGTGACATCCCAATAGGGTATTACATAACTGTGGCATCCCAGTGAATGGTTACCTGGTTACTTCTTTTTCACTCTGGCAGGAATTTTTTTAAAAAAGCTCTGTTAAAAGGACTTAAAACCCAGTGTTGTCTAAAATACAACATTTCTGATGCAGACCTACCTACAAACAACAAAAGCTAAGAATTCAAGAAAGCAAACCCCATCCAAGAGAGGCTTTATATATTGCTTGAAATAGATGTTGATTTTCTGGGTGAACTGAAAGTGATTTTTGTGGGAGCACTCATCTCCTGCCAGCCCCTAACATGTCAGAGCATGTCAATGACATGCTCAGTAGTGCAAAGCCATAGCGAATAAATTACTTTTGCTTCCAACTTAGTCATATTTTAGTCAAATTCTTGCCCTGAATGCAGGTCTGAATCCACAGCCTTCTGTGTAGTCCTACCTATCTTCTACAACCATCTATCATATCTATGGTTACTATTTCACATTTACTGTGCTGCTTACAAGTAAAGACAGAAAGCAATCAGTCATTTTACTATTCATTGTAGTGTATTTGCCCTAACTTGCAAGTATCCACATTTCTAAGAAGGTGCTTAACATGACATTGCTGGAACATTATTAGAAACACTGCTCTACATACCTTCCCCTGTTGCATTGAACAGTCCACACATCCCACTTGAATGTTTCCATGTTTTGCTCCAGGGATTATCTGTAATCTTTCAAAGTCAGTCCCCAGTACCACAATATCACATCCTGATGCGTATGCCTAAAGAAAAAAAATAAAAAATTAAAAATACATCAAAGAAAACCAAACAACCCAACTACAGTAAAGCTTTATCTAGTTACAGCATATCCATGAAGCATGAAACAGTAAAGTCCATGCATCCTATCCATGTAAAACACTATGTGGTCAGAAGAGGTATTTGCAGACAACATACAGATGTCTGCAATTTAAAACTGAGCAACAGAAGTGGCAGATTACTCTTTCTCCATGCTTACAAGTGCATCATAAGACTTGCATAACAAACAAATAGTGCTTTGTGATAGAAAAGGAAAAAAAAAGACAGATACAAAAAGATCTAAAAGAAAAGTAAAAGTATAAAAACCAAAGTTCTTGCAAAGTAGGAAAAAGTAATATATTTCTTAGATTGGAAAAAGAGACTTTAGAAGTTTTTCTTTTAATTCTTGATATTTCAGAAAAGGGGGAATAGAATTGAGGAGCTAAAGTTTTATGAAAACATTTAGTAAGGACTTTGTACAGGAAAAAAATCAGAAGGGTAACAACACGAAGCTTAGTTATACAGAAGCAAAACTGTCCTCTCAGACCTGTTGAGATTCCTGTTATTTACATTAATTCTATTCTCTCAAGCTTATATTGCCACTGAGTATGTTGATATATCTAACAGATTCACAGAGCCAGTCCACTGAGTCCTACAATGCTCAAATCAAAATTTCCTCCTATCTTCTTGGAAGTTTTATTCACTACTGAGTACAGACAAAAATAGAGGAAAAGCTTAAACAATGGAGCAACTTGTGGAAAAAACAGTGAGCAGAATCATCCAATTAGCATAAGAAAGCAGTATTCAAGGATGAAAGTCCTAGCATAAGGAATGCACACCCATTAAAACATCAGAAAGATAGCAACAAAATTAAGAGCACAAACAAATGTTATGTTAGAGAGCAAGAGAATGACAATAGGATGAAAAATACCATTTTAATTGACTAAGTTTCAAGAACAGAATAAAACTGAAGATGGAAGATTTCCATATACTGATAAAAATGATCATGCCTTACAATCAACTCCTCTACTAATTTCTAACGTATTAAATAAAAACTGTGGACTTGAAAACAAAAGCTGAATAACTGAAGGCTAAATATATAAACTTGAAATCTGATGATCATGTTTTTCAAGTGTTTTACATGAAAGAGTACTTTTACAAAAAGACTGGCCTAGACTATCACATCATTACACACCTTAAAATAAATAAATAAATAAAATGAAAAACATGGAGACTTTCCCCCACAAAGGATTAAGTGATGCTTCAAGAAAGAGTCTCAGCCAGAAGACTCTGTTCACCACACTCAGCCAATATTCAGTTATCACACTGCAGCCAGCAGAACACCAGGCACCACCTCATAACTGAAAATGCTGCCTATAATTCTGCAGACTAAATATATTTCTTTATGATCACTTATTACTGGTAGGTTTTTGAGCCCTCTCCTGTCCAGTTCCCCCTTCAGCTTTAAGACATTCAAGCAGTGTAATTCCTCTTGTCAAAAGAGCAGCATTTATTACTAACAGACATACTGAACTACAGGTTCCAAAGCAATCTAAGTGAAAACTCATTCCAAAAGAGAAGATTGAGTAGTAATTTTTGTTCAAATGTTAATTATTTTGACGTTGCGATGGCATGAACTTCAGACCTGTTCACCACAAAGCTTTTTTTTCTTCAGTTGAAAACAACCTCACCTGGTGATTCATTGGTTAAGTCCACAGTTCACCAGAAAAAGCTTATTCAGAAATACCATATGTACAATTTTTCCCAAAGTAATTTTGAAGAATTTAGAGTTCTGTATAGAGGCAGTTTTAAGGAAAACTAACACAAACAAAAGAAGTGTTTCCATGTAAAAACATAACATAGAAACCTAGGTAAAACTTTATTAAAAATGTATTTAAGATTGAATTGTCCATAGGCTGTATGAAGCCCACCTGCTGTGTATGCCCCCTAGGCCTCATCAGCACTTCAAAGACTTATTATACCTCTCCCATCTGGTTGTCTCCATTTCTAGCTTCACAGGCAAGCCTGAAATCACCTCGTGCCACCATCACAGTCATAGGATAGAACACAAAGAATGGCTTGGATTGGAAAGGACCTTAGAGATTGTCTGGTTTCAACTCCTTTGCAGTGGGCAGAAACATCTTTCACTAGACCTGGTTGCTCAGAGCACCATACAACCTGGCCTTGAGCACTTCTGGGGAAGAGGCATCCACAGCTTCTTTGGACAACTATTCCAGTGCCTCATTAATCTCACAGTAAAGAATTTCTTTCTAACATCTAATCTAGACCTATTCTCAGTCTGAGGCCATTCCGCCTTGTCCTGACACTACATATTCTTGTAAACAGTCTCTCTCAGTCTCTCTTGTAAGCTCCCCTCAGGAACAGAAAGACCACAATAAGGTAATCCTTAAGCCTTCTCTTTTCCAGACTG
>VZRX01002196.1:21266-37016 GCA_013398075.1 Notiomystis cincta
GCTGGTTCTGTCCCCCAGCATTTCAAATATTTTTTGTTGAGCCTATTTTCTCTACAAAAATCTATGAGTTTCTGAGAGTCAGAATGGGCCAAAAATGTACCCATTTCCAGTAATTCTTGGTAAGGGCTAGAAAGGAGTGGAACATTGTTTAGTTGCTTTGTTGTACGTGTTAAATCTTGGTGCCATTTGTGATGCTGCAGCATTCAGCCTCAAGTCTGCATATTTTTCATCAGAGGTCACTTGGCTGAATTGCCAATTTAACCTTCCTTATCTTTGCCTGAATTTTTTCCCTTGTCCTACATGAGTCCTGCAGTAGAACCCAGACCCTCAGATGGATCAGTAACTTTGGAAACCTTGTCTCATTCTCCTCCACTGCTCTCAGACATCTGTCTTTGGCCAAGAGCTCTCCACCATGGAGCTCCATCTCACCTCATTCTACAGCCTTGTGACTCATCAAACCCTATTTATTCATTTCACTGTTGTGGTAGGCTTCAACCTAGAGAAGAACTTCACTGAGCTGTATGAACAATGTAGGAGAGTTTCTGTTGCTGAAAAAATTATAGTCAAAAGAGACAAATAGTGAGGGAAACACAGTATTTTTGTCATATTTTTTCTGAAGTTGAGTGGGAACATCAAACTATAGCCTTCTGTTCACACGAGAAATCTCTGATGTTTTAAAATACTCTGCTTCCTTGCCTAGACTACAAAATCACCTTCCGTTTCATCAAGGTTTTGTATTATGCAAATGTGAGAAGACACCCATATTTTAGAAGTTCCAATTCATTCCCAACCTTCATCTTTAAACAGATTCATTTTTTGGGTGGTTAGGTGGGTTTGTTGGGTTTTGGGGTGTTTTTTTGTTTGTTTGTTTTTCCGCTTTCCAAAATTGTTTGCTTTGATTTCCTGTGGTTAGAAATAAAAATCTGTGATCACCTTCACATGAAATTTTGTCAGTGCTCCTAATTTGTCTGCTTTCTCTGTGCTTTGGCCACTAGAGGGTAGCACAAACAGCCTCCTGGAGCGAAGGTCCGAGGACCCCCAGGGACACCACGGGGGACAGGAGACCTGGAGCAGGGTGGTGGAGCAGACACGAGGGGCTGTGGACAGAGCTCCGTGCCTCTGCACAACTCAACAGTGAAGCCACCTCTGAGCCAGGTGGGTCTAGACATGGGTGATCATTCCCACTAACCAAGTCTAGGCATGGTTTGGGGGAGATAAAGAAGACTATTTATGCATATGAATGATTTTCATCAGAGGTTGGTTTGTTTAAGTGAGAATCTGTCTGTGTTTAACCCTTTGGGCAGCATTCATTTGGATCTGATTGAGAGTGCACGGGACATTAATTGTAATGTTTACAGGAACAAGCTGGATAAACTCAGTGATGGTAAAATTAGTGAGTAGGGTATTGAAAAGAAAAAAAGTAACCAAAACATATGAAAGAAGTGGGAGTAGCTACAGTGTACCTCTGTAAATTCACATGTACAGTAGCCTGAATTCCTGTAATTGTTTAGAAATCTTGTTCCCACCAACAACCCTTTGGCTTGTAAGTCACATCACTGCCTCCTGACTTTGCCTTGAGAAATTTGTTATATTTCAACCCAAAGTTTTCACAGGATGAAAGGTTTACTAGCCTACATACCCCAAGCCTGAAGCATAGCCCAAGATTGAGAAGAAAGACGGGACATAGAACCTCTGGAGATAGAGTAGGTTTCATGTGTAGATGCTAAGAAAGAGGTCGGACCTGGTGTAAAAATGTTGTCCCTTCTAATGTAAATAAAAAGCAATAAAAGGCAATACCCAAGTTAGGATTCTGTCCACCTGGTCTGTCCAGATCAGAAAAGAGTGTGAAGAAGCCAAGTCAAAGAGAGTGAAAATACAGCTGTTTTGTATACTGACCTCCAGATATGGTGTAAACTTTAGCTGCTGTACAGAAGTGCAAAAAACAGCAGCAAAAAATATTTAGGAATTATCTGGAACAGGATGCAACAGCTGAGCAAGACCTATTATAAAGCAATTTTCATGAAGTCTCTACAGTAGGCCAAGGAACCACAAAAAAAAAAAGGATAAGAACAACAGACAGAAAAATTATATAACAGGTTGTAGATCATCAGTGGCTTTTTTTCCTTCTCAGCAGCAATGAATCTGGTAGTAAAATCAGCAGAAAAGCAGTGTACTGGTCCACTGATGGCAGGAATAAAGCAGACCCAGGGGAAAGCCTAAATGGACAATAATTGCAGGTTATTATATACTGTGCTTCAGTACAGTGGAAAGCTGGTCAGCTATTAGCAAGTTTGGAAGGAATAATCAAGAGGACAGAAAAGAGTTTATAATCTTTCACACTCAGCAAATCAGAGGCAAGTGTCCAGAGCTGAGAGATGGGAAAAGAAACCAGTGATATGATGCACCACATCCACTGCAGAGGCAGGAATTTGTCAGAGCTTCTACATATGATTTTTTAAACCACTGTGGCCTGCAAAGCTGTAATTTAGCTGGGGTTCCTAGGCTGGGTGCAGAGGTGTTCTAGGCTAATGGAGATAGCACTTCAGGAAAGGAATTTAGTCATTCATTAAGGATTTAGGCATTTATTTATCTATGTTAAACACTTTGAGCAAAAATCAGTTTTTTCAACATAGACATCCACTGTCACAGACAGAGCAGGGGTACATCTCACTCTGCCCTGGGAGTCTGTGTTGTATTTGCCTGCCCCAAGCACGTGTCTCAGCTTTTGCAGGGCATCTGAGAGATCACCAGATACCTGTGTTCAGGCAACTGCATCCCATACCCAGGTACATGGTGTTGTGAGCCCCATGGGAAACAACAAGCAGCTCCTGATCCATCTGCAGATGTCCATCCTTCTGACTCTAATTTATATATCCTTGAATAACCAAACTTCTTGGTTTCCTCAGACGGGTGTCCCAGCTAAGTGGGCTGAGTCTGGACCTGAGTGCCTCCCAGTCCTCAGTGTATTTATCCTACCAACGTTCCTGTGAAGGAAAGAGGTGCTATAATTCCTCCCTGACATATGGGCAACAGAAACAGTCACGCAGAGAGTTTGTGCTCAGGAAGGAAATTGAGTCTCCATCTCCTAGATTGTAGCGGTTGAATTGTTCCCTCTCAAGTTGTTAGAACTGATTGCCTGCACAACAGACAAAGGTTTAAAGACAATATTACTACTAATTAGATTCTGCTGCATTCATTTGGTTTAACGCTGTAGATTATTTGTAGCTTTTTTTTAATGCATCTTTGTCAAGTCCTTTTTTTTTTTTTTTTTGACATATCTCGATTCAGTTATGGCATTAAGAAAAAAAGAAAAAGGAGACATGAGCCCAACTTTTCTGCTGATCATTTCAGCTCCCACTGCACAGCAGATGACTGAAAAATCCTAAAGATGAGTCAGAGGGTGAAATAGGAAGTGTGGAGAGATTGTTTTAAATTAATGGATGTGCTGAAAAAATATGTGACAAAAAAAAAAAAGAAAAAAACCAAACCAATGAAAGAAAGATATTCACATTTCTAGATAAGTTGTCTTTAAAGGCTGTATAAGTCAGTTAAAGTGTCGGTGTATCTCCATGTCAAAGAGAAAACAAATGTTGGAAAACACATTTTTCTTGATTAATTTTAGTAGAAGATTGAAGAAATAATTATATCACTGAAGTGTAATGCAGGAGAATTTGCATTATAAGGTATCACAACTAAGTTTTAACTATGGCATTGCCACTAATGCAAGCTTAGAATAATATTCAGCTGGGAATCTGCAAGGGAAACACAGGTGGCTCAGGAAATGGAATGAGTCAGTATAAGACCTCTTTCCTTTTCAATACCAGTTACCAAATAGGGCTCTGCTGAGGCTGTGAAGGATATTATGATCTTGCAGATGCCTTCCTTCAAATGAGATATCAAATCAAGTCCTGACTACTGATAGTTATTGAAGGTCTCAGAGCCTGTCCTACCCAAAGTCCAAAAGGAATAATCACAGGTACTCTCCATATCCTGATCCTTTATTACCATTCAAGAAGTTTTTCCTTGAATCACAGATTTAAAACTTTGCCTGGTTGGTCTCTGCTGTTAAACAGACACTGTTCCCAAAAATCTTTGTCCTCTTAGGACCATGATTTTACACCACTTCTGTGAAAGCCATTGCACTGCACTTCTGGACTATTGATTCAACACAAAGAACTATGGAGGGAGTTTTCCAAGGGATCTGACAGGTGAAAGGTGGTGTTTTACATACAAAATTCAAACACCTCAAGACGTGCCTCTCAGACAATCAGAAATAGTAGTTGTAAAAATATTTAGCCCAGACTCAGATGCAGATAACAGTGGATGAGAAACTGTTATTCATGGAAAAGAGGGATACACAAAATGCAGGAGGGTGCTTTCACCAGTGAGTACCTGGAAGAGTCTGCAAGAGGCTAGAAGGTGGGCAACTATAGAAATGCACTGCTGCCAGCTGTGGGAGAAGTGGAGGATTTTGTTGGCTCTGTACTGTGACATTATGAAGCAGAATCTTGGAGATCTTACTCCCAGATGATTGCTTGCAGCGTAGCTTGGGTGGAATCATTTAGCCTACCTGGCCTGCAAAGAAATTCACTGTCCTGAGCTATTTTGCATGGATGTTGGTTCCAAGCCTTCCTTCAGAACTGCCTTGTCACATGCTGTGAGTTTTTGAATTATCCACTCCAAACAGGACAGGAGGACCTTTGCCTTTGCCTTCTACTGCATTCAAAGGAGTTTCACTTGTGTGTGGGCTGATAAAATAAGCTGATAAAAAGACTGGATAACTAGATTAAGGTAAATAGGATATAACTGATAATGACAGTGAGTGAGAAGGCTGGCAACCAGGCAGAGATAACAGGATTTGTTGGGGAAATCAAATGTGAATTGAAATGCTTCTTGGCTACCAAATGAGTTAAAACAATAAACCAAGGGGAACCAAACTAGGCCTTCAGAAAACCAAACTCCTGGGCCCAATATAACAGAAGAGAGGAGAAATGATTGTTAACAGAGAGAAAAGAAAGCACTCAAAAATCCCCAAAAACCAACTCACACCTTAGCAGGAAAGCAGGAGGATGAGATGAAATGATGAATGCTGAGCAGGAAAGGAAGTGGAGCAAATCCTTTTGCTTGGGTTTGAGGCTAGACTGTGGGAAACAGGTAAATAATATTGCTTAAACTTGAACTAGCCATGCTTCATTTTCTGCATTTTTTTTCTTGACCACAGTCATGCTGAAAGTAAGATACATATATGAGAATATTGTTCATGTGTTTGTTTAATGGAAAACACAAAAAATAAAATCTAGCTTCCTTCTTCAGCTCTGCATCTTGCAGGTTACCTGAGTCCACTGGTTATGGAGCAATAACAGCTGATTTCAGGTTTCTCAGCACACGGGGAAGGTGGCAGGCTGCAATATGTGCTTTGTATGTTTGTGTTTTGTAGGTGGAAAAAAGTCTGAGTTTTTGTAGACGGTCTCACACGGGTGAGCTTTTTCTTTCAGATGTGCAATACATGATGTTCGCATTGGTTTTGTAGTGAGAATTAATTAAGCATAAGATTAAGGTGAGTTTAGATTAGGAGGAAGTTAAATCTCATTCTTAATCTAGCCATATTGTTAAGGAAAACAAAACAAAGCAAAAACCTAACAATAAATACTTCCTCACCCATCAGATTTCTCAAAAATCTTCTTCAAGCTCATGTGACTGTGCTTTTTGCCTTTGGGTTTTGGTGCTTGATTTTCATGTTTTTTCCTGCTTCACCTGTTGGTCTAATATAACTTCCTCTGTTACAGGGAAGACCACAAAACTGGAATCCAAAATGAGTTACAACATACATTCAGAGGGATGGTTTTTGTAGGCTGGAGGCAGTGGGCACAGGATCACAGTCAGGAGATGAACAGTGGTATTCTAAGTGTGAGTATTTGGCCTTAAAATGGTAATGGGTTTATATTGTTTCCTTGAAAGACTGGGGGGAGAGGGGGGATGGGGGGCATTGAAGTAAGAGAGAAATAAAGCTATTTCCATTTTAGAGCTCCTGAAACATAAAACAAAGTGGCCCACAGCCACCTCAGAGATCAGAACCACGGAGTCAGTCCAAATGATCAGACTCCAGGTGTGAGAAAGCAGACAATATTGCCTTGTCCTTTTATTGAGACTGTTTCCTTGGCATCTCTCACCAGTGCTAAACACATGAGGAGTAGAATAACAAAGACTCCAAGAGGAGGGAAATAATGAAGACTTGTGAGGTTTTGTTCAGTTGCAGCAATCTCACATGTTTATTAATAGAAGGTCGCCATGTGTAAATATATAATTTTGGCTGGATATGGGCAGCATCTCTTTAATTATCTGAAGAAAGAGGGTATTCATTATGTAGATAGTAAAGGAACATCATTCAGCAGAAAAGCAACAGAAAATTTCAAGCAAAGAAAGGCATGAACTGCTATTTTTCCCTGTCTCTTGCTTGTCATTATGAGTCATTTCTAGAGAGTCTCTCTGTGTATGTGTAAGTGTGTATATATTTTTACACACAAAACCGTAATATCTGTATGACTTATATAAAATCATGTGTGTGCTTCCTTGGCAACTCTGAAGGCAGGCAGGAGCTGGAAATTCTGGGGGGGGAAAAAAAGTTAAATGAATGCAGAGCTGACCTGGCTCAGTGTGCAGTGACTGAGGGTAAAATAGAATTTGGTTTCACAAATTGAACTTCCTTTCATAGCCAATGTGTCCTAAAGTGCTTTACATACAGGACAATGAGGGTGATGCCGGGAGTAGAGGCAAACACAGAAGTCATTGTAGGCACAAAAATAGCTCACATGTAGCCTTCTATATTAGAATCTGTTTCAGCAGGAGAATGGTCTTGGGAACGTTATTAACTCTATATTCATCTGTTTCCTTATTGCCAAGGGATGTTGAACTTCTCCTTGGACAACCTCTGAGAGGATGGCTTCAAGAGCATCACAGTTTCCATTCTCTTTAAAATCCCCTGCTATTATCACTTCCAAGTACTCACATTTCACAGCACAGCTATGACTGCATTGGTCTTTTCTTTCTTTTCTTCCATCTTGGACCTTGTCTGATTGAGTGTGTACTGGATATCAGACTGTTATTCAATCTGAAGACTGGATAAGGGCCAATAGCAGCATTACACTCAGCCCTTTCCATTCATTGTATGCATTGAGTCATACTGCAAAAGAGTGTTTCATCATTGCTAAGATTCCCAGGCATTTCAGCCCACCACCATGCAAATTATCTCCCAGGAAATTATTGTGTCCAGAGGAACTGCACTTTGTCATATGGTATGTATGTACCATAGTCACCTTTCTTGTATGCATTCATGGACCTCTTATGAACTTGGAGCTGAAAGTTTCCACCTACTTTCAGGAATCCACTCAAGTTAGTGACTAGTTATGAGTCTTTCCATGTCACACTCTGTGTTTATTGAATGGATAAAAGCATTGCCATTGGCTAGTTTTGGTTAGTCATGAATAAAATTTCATCCAGAGATTCAGGTGGAGGTTCACCTGCTGTTTTCTGGAGTCTTGGGTGGGCAAAAATCTAAATTCATCACTTTTGAACACAGAGTGGCTCTTCATTACTGAGTCTGCTACTCAGTTCTAGGGGGAAGCTGGAGGTCAGCACAGATAGAAGATGTCCCTACTGTGAGCAATATTAGAGTCAGGAATGAAATTCCATCCTTGTCATTCACATCCTTCACTTCCAGCGCAATGCAAACTTTGGTCAGAACTTTGAAAAGTCTGCTGAGTGCTTTAGGGTTTGGTAAAAGTCAACATATTTAAATATTGTATCCAAACTGACTAGCAAATACTTGTTTCTTTTGTTCATTTTATTAAATCACCATTGTTCTAATCCCCTGATTGCTCAAACCAGGGGGATCTGAAAAACCATACAATAGTTCCCATCCAAACAGCATGTGTCACATTTCTTTCCATGGAAACCATGGCACAGGAGCCTTGATTCAGTCCTGAAACTCATCCTGATATGAGCTCAGGGACACAAAAACACTGTTGGGTCTACAAGCTGTTCTGTACTCAGTTAAGTTTGGGGACTAATACTGCTCAGCCTGACTCCAACTCACATGTAAATCAGTTTATAACAGTGTCTTCTAGTTTACACAAGCTTAAGTGTAAGAAGAACATGGTCCTGCTAATGTCCCAACAGTAATTATAACCAGTGAAATCTGTATGTGGAGAAATTCCAGAATACTAAGGTCAATATTAGGGTCCACATTGAGATTGTTCAGCTGATGTATTGATTTATCAGAAGGCACATTTCTCTCCCAAGCCCATCTGACATTATTGAGTTCTATATTAGAATCTGTGATTTTCAAACCTTCAATATGTTCCATGGCAAGTATAGTAAAATCAATGAGGTATGATGACTGGGGATGATTTGGTATTTAATCTGCTGCTGACCAAGTTGACTGCTTTGAAAGAATGGAAAGGGGGTATGGCAGCCAAAAGAGTTCTTTGAAATGCATACTTATGCATTTGATGCATATATTTTAGAGGTAATAATAAAGGATTTTTTTCAGCTTTCAATGCTTAGAAACACTTGAGATGAGTTTTAGTGCTTTGAAATTGAGGGGCATGGTGGGGGATACGGTCTCTTTGAGTTTTATGTGCTTAGGCAGAAGTCTTGACCCCTCAGTTCTTATTTTCATTTTAAAAAGTAGAATAGAGGATTTGAACAGCAGCAAGGTTTCTTATTTAATTGTTTGGCATGAAAGAGCAGATCCTTACCTGATATGGACTAAGATATTTTATACCAATCATTAAAACAGAACTCACATTTGCATGAAAGAGCTTTTCCTTTTAGATGAAAAAACTGTGTTTTTTTCTGGGATGGGCTGTGAAACCTGATCTAAATTTTCTATAAAGCTTGAGAGAAGTAAAGATAGAGGGAACTGATGTCCTTTGGGCAGCCACACTTGCTCCTTTGGGAAGCAAATTTCCTGCCAAATATCATCACCAAAAAATGTATCCTACGTCTTCAGTTAAGCACAAAATACTGTGGGTTCTGAAACCCCGATCAGTCCACTTTATGTCATGGAAACTCACAAACCACCAGCAAGGCTCCTGTCATAACTTGAGCCCTTGAGGTGACTGTGGAAGCCAACCAAGCTTTTAGGCTCTAACATCCTGATTTTACCACATGTCAGTAGGACAAGCTTCCCCAGGCAGGAGGCTCATCAACTATATGGGGTTGCAGAAATTCAACTGATTCAGCTGTGTGGATGCAAAAAGAGATCACCTAGACATAGGCACCTCTTTGCTAAAAATATTCCATTTTATAACTGCTGAACTCCAAAGAGAATGAATCTGTTTTTATGTGCAGGGTTGCAATCTCATTACATAATATTCATCAGCCATGTAAGAATCTTTGTAGTAGCCAATTTCCCCATGGCCTGATCCTGGCTCTTCAAGGGATCATGCATTGCTAAGAAAGCCTCTCTCCCAGCTGATTTCACAGACAAGAGTAATAATACACAAGGCAGGCATTTGATGGATGTCTCTGATAAAAGGCTGGTATAACCTCACCCTTATGCCCCATTCTGTGGAGTCTTGGTTCTGCTCAGGTTGCACTGCAAGCAAGCAGGCACCATGCTCTCCTTTGGCCAGTTAGCTGGACACTTCCTGCAGTTAAAACCAAGAAGAAATACAGTATTTCCCTTCCTCTGCACAGACTGGGAAGAAGACCAGGCCACTTCTATTCAAAATCAATTGCCCCTGGAAAGCAAGGTCTGATTCTGTCAGTCTGGGACCTAGCAGGGCTCTGCTCCTTCTCTTCTTAGTGCTTCTCTGGCTGTTTGCCAGCAGAAGCATGAACCAACACATAGAAGCAGAACTACTGGACAGAAATTCTCCCATTTTACCTCTGAGTCTCCTCAGCTGCTTAGGATATCTGTGCTTTTTTTTACTTTTTCCATGTGCTTGAGATGACTTGCTGTTTATTTGGATGACAGACCTTCCAACCAGTCTATTGGTTGGAAATTTAAACTCATATTTAAACTTGCCCCATTATTTCACCAAAAACATAAAAAAAGCTGGTTTCCTACTGTGTGTGAAGCTAGTGCTGTCATATCCTAAGTTTCAATGTCAAAATGTGCATGTAAATACATGTACCAACTTTTCTGCTCATCTTATGCCCTTTTTTGGTATAGATAAACTCACAAAGGTCATGATATCTTTACATTCATTCCATTATTTCCTGTCACAACATAATAGATGGTAGTGATAGAAGGTTCTATGAGGAGCCACTGTAGAAGCTGGAACATCTTGTTCAGACTCTTATATTAATTCAGAGCCATGGAATTATGGCAGGGTTCAGAGGCCTGTTACTCTATTATGGACTCTGGAAGTGCCTATATGTTTTTTGCCATTTCTCCCCATGCATGACCCCTTTGATTCTATGTTTTTACCCCTCCAGTCTCTTGCATCTAGTTCTCTTAAGTGTTTGTTCAGACCTTCCTCAGACAGACCTCAGAAGCCTTACTTACCCAGTTCTTTTCTGGTAAATTCTTCATTTTTTTTATCCTAACAAATATCCTCACCAAGACTTTGCTAGTTCTTCTAGGAATTGTAGTTCTTTCACCTTCTCCTGCCTGCACTGTGACTTAGAATTTTCCCTTCACCCCTGAATTTCCTTTCAATTTTCCCTTTCTACCTCCCTTTCCCAGTCCCTCTTTTGACCTTCTCTAAGCATTTTTCTCATCTGCTGCCTCCTAGAGATCTGGCACTCTTCTTTCTGATTTCTAATCTACCATTTCCTCCTCAGCTAAAGGTCTGGAGAGATGAACAGCCCTCAGTAACACCTATCTTTTAGCATCAACTGCAGATGTAACTGGGGCTCCTAAATTAAATGGATACATGCAGAAAGCACAAAGGATGAAAAAATTGTCTGTTCTAATTTCAGGCCCAGCACAACCCACCAGCTGGAAATATAGGAAAAGACCTCTTCACCCTCCTATTTCAGTCAATGGAACAAACAGAGTCTGAATCTTTGTATTATGCTGTCACTTGTACTATAACTATTACTTTCAGATCAGAGGGAGGTACATGCAACACGCAGTTTTCCTGAGATGCTGGAAGGCTGTCTGAGGGAAAACCAGCTTCCAGGTGGAAAAGTCATCTTGAAGTGACCAAGATCCTACACTTTCCTACAGAATGCACACTTGAGTGTGCACATAGCAGCCAGAGGACCTCTTGTATTTGTTCCACAAGCTTATTAATGTGGGCTTGGCCACATTGGTTAACTAGAACCATGAGCATTCTCTCCCACTGCTGTTGAAGCCAGGGACACTTTGAATATCCTTGCTTATTTCCTTTACTGTCTCCACCTGCATGTTTGGCCTTCAGAAGACAGCTCACTGTACGGGTGATTTACTATTCTGGACAGAAACAGACAAAAAAGAAATAATCAATAGCAGTTTAAAAAGATATAAGAACAGATCTACATTTTATTACATTCATAAATTCTAGGATGGATTTATAAATTTGACCATTAAGGAAACTGAGCATATTTGCAACACCAGTAACAAATAATGCAGGTAGAGATATCATCTATCAGACAGCAAAGAACTGATATATTTGTAGATATGTAGACAAACAGATAGGAAGGGAGTGAAATAGGCAGAGAGACTGGCAGAGAGAGGAAAAAAAATCTTTAAGGACTCTATGAAATTCTAGCAGAAGACTGATGAGGATTATTTTTGCACATTTGGCTGTAGAGTACCCTTCTTCTCTGTCTGTAGTGTTTTCACATGTGTGCATGTGTGGATGCACTCCTACATGGGCTCCCAGCCCCCCCAAAAAACACCCACACACACACAGTGTCAGCATCTGGTCATCTGCCAGGCATCTGCGTTAGAATGAGGTACATGAAATCAGCAGCATTAATGCTGGACCCTGACTGTCATTCCCTCTGGGCACTTGGAGAATAAAATAGGAGCAAGAATGGGTTTTATAAAGCAAGTATTCACTCATGCAAACAAATACAGCATTGAGACTGTGCCTACAACATGTGTTGTTCAAAGCAAGGCTGGGCATAGCTTCAGAAGTAAAACATGCCACGGGATGTCAGGGTGTTCTGAATCTGAGCTCTGACTCTGCCATTTTTTTCCCCTGAGGCTGTAAAGGTCCATGTGAAAAGGGACCAGTGATTTGGGATACTAACGTCACACACCTAATCTCCACACTTCATTCTCTCTAAAGTTCAGCAAGCAGCTGGGTGCCTAAATATGAATTAGCTGCTCAAAGTCTTTTTTCAGAGTTAGGCCTGGTTTTCAAGAATACACACTGACTGTGACTACAACTTTGGGAGGACAACACTCTCCAAAAGCTGGCTTAAAATCCATCTTTAACCTTGTTAAATTGAGTTAAAGTCCCCAAGTCCCAAACTGGATATTCAAAAAAAAAAAAANTACAGATGCATTCTAATTCAGACTTTAATTACATGATCATTCACAGAGTAGATGGCATGTGTAGTGCTGTTTGTTGACTGTAGAGGACTGAGGGACTCTGCCTCACATTTCAAGTACATAGAAGAGTGGACTTTTAGGGGCAAATATTCTTTCAGGCAAGACCTCCTGTTCTTTTAGCTCATCCCCATCTCAGATCCACCCCTTCTCGCTCTGTATTTCCTTTCCCTGTTCCCGTCCTGTATCCAGTTTCACTTTTTGGCTCTTTCTCAATTTGTCTCTTTTACCTTGCCTCAGTCTTTAAGTGCCTTACCCCTGACTCTACCAACCCCAGAGATCTCAGATCCTCTATGCTTCACCAGAGTTTATTTTCTGATATTTTTTTACATCATGTTTTGTGTATTAACCCCTCACTTTTCCCTGGTTTTGTACTACAGATGGTTGCCCATTAGATTTATCTCCCCTCCCATTTCTCTCCATTTTCCCAGATTCTTCCTACTGAGAAGCAGACTGCTGTGTCTCAGCACAACCTTTTCTCCAAAGCTCTCCGTGGCTAACTGGGTCAATACAAATAAATAACCAGAGAATTCTTTAACCCTGGGTCCAAATGGCATGGCACCAACTATCCATATGGCTAAATGCTCTTTTCCATTAAAAAAAAACCACATTATCCTTGTCTGTAGTGCCTGTTGAAGACACCACACTGGTCTGTGATGAACTGCAAGTTGCACCCAGAAGGTACCTGGGAGGCTGATAAGGACCAAACCTGTCAAAGACTGGACTAAGATTAAGGAAATTAATACTTTTCTTAAACTTGAACTCTGAACCTGGTCATTCATTTCCTGGTGCACATACTATCTTTAAATCTGAGTCTCAGTGTGTTCCTCATTTCAGTCCCTTCTGAATCCAACCCAATGATACTCCAACCTGTCTTTACAGGTTACCTGAATTTCCCCCCAGCTGTTTCTTGTTAGTTTTTGCTCTAGTCTCACAGTTGTATCTCCTTGTCAGCCCCTGAAAGCAAAGGGAAGACACATTCCCTGCTTTTGTATTACATATCCAGACTCCAATTTTTCCTGGCCTGTCCTGGCCCTGAGTTGCAATGACAGGAATAACTCTTGTCTACTGTAGCAAACCCAGTGAGAGCCAAGTCACTGGGGAATCTGGTTTTGGAAATCTGCATCTCTAGTGAGCATCTGAGAACTGCCATTTTCCCCAGGCTTTTAATTGGCCTCTTTGGGGCAGATTTTCCCAGAGAGAGCAAAAAAATTTGAGAAAGAGCTTCACCTCCTGACAGCTCTTAGCATCATGCTGTAAAGCATGGGGACAGGAGGGCTTTACAAAGCATCTCATTTGACTCAGTTCAAATCAGCCCAGTTCTCCAATGGGTTCTTCTCAGGGACAGACAAATAGCTCCAGACAAAAATTTTGAGAAATAATTAGAGAATCTGAACTGCATGCTAGTGCCCAGCTTAGAGTTTCAGCCAAAACACGTGTAGTTTATCAAAGCTGAGCAGGATTTCATTAGACTGAGGCAACCTTTGTAATTGGTGATGCTACCAGATCCTATTAAAATGAAATCTCCCTTCCTCACAGGGGCGCTGTAAGCATTAATTTGTTAATGACTGCACAATGATTTGATGATGAAAAGGACCATATTAACATGAAGCATTATTGTCCCTACAATACAGGCTTGCCTGCTTTCATTACTCATTATGTACAGGGACATACCTATTATGAAAAGGGATGTGGAGATAATAAACTTGATATTCTTTTCAAAGGACTAATCCAACATATTTACAGTGTGTGCAGCACTGGCAATAGGAATATTCTGGAGAGCTCTCTTTAGATGCAGAATCCATTGTGTGGGATGTAATGATGTGCATGTATGTGCCTGCACAAATCCTGTGTCTAAACACACCTGCACACACGTGTGTGCACAGACTCTTTCACTCTTCTGTCCTCTAGTAACCAGCCTCCCTTTGCCACCTCAAACTCACTAGTGCTACTTTAATAACAAAATGCCTCCATAACAAAACTCGATTTTCTTATAACAGTGGTACCTTTTTTTGCCTACATTGACTACAACCCTGTGCTAAACTCTTTTGGATACAAATAATTTTTCATTTCTCTCCTCAATCAACCATCTTGATTCTAACTAAGGCAGAGAAAAACAAACAAACAAAAAAACAAACAAACAAAAAACAAACCAAAACAAAAAAAAAATCACAAACAAAACCAAACCAAAAACCCCACCAAGCCACACTGACTTATGCATTAATTCAGGGACCAATCTTGCAAATGTTCACATGGGTAATCCTTCCCTAGTTGAATAATCCCTCTGACCACAGCAGAGTGATTAACAACAATGCATATTAAGGTTTTCAGGATTGGGCTCATGCCCTGATGCTTGGGTTCTCACCCAAAGTTTAGTGCATACTGGTCCCTCTTTTGTTAGATGTTATTAGAGGCTCACATGCAGCTCTCAATTATTTCATTTGATTACATAGCTAATATGCCCTGATCCTGTCAGCACTCCCTGCAAAGCCTAACAAGCTGAAGTAAACAATTCCAGCTGAGTTAGAAGACTTGGCAGGATTGGGCCCTTTAATAGCAGCTGTGAGCTGTATCTGATTTGTGATCAGAATGTCTTTGCTATTAACAGTCCCATGTTTCATTTAGAAATAGTCTTAATAAAAAAGCTAGCAGAAAATCTGTGAGTATATGAGCTGATATAGCTAACTAGATCCAAAGAAGGAGAAATTGCTATTTAAAAACAAAAGTCACATGTATTTTTATTTCTTTGGAGCAAAACTTGCCTGCTACTTAGCTTATCTGTTTAAAATTAAAACTCACAAATATTGCTTATTTATTTAGATAAAAAAAATTGGACAAAACCTGCCTGCAATTCTTTTTACATCATACAGTGACTGATGGGTTTGTGTGCTATGGGTCCAGGGGGTTTGAAGTGCAGCAGAAGAATCCCTCTCCAGCAACCTTTAGGCCTATTCCTGCCTTTCTTCTTTACGTGCTCCTTTCCTGGAGAATGGAGACAGTCAGGACTGATGTATCGCTGTGTCCCCCTTGCCTGCACCACACGGTGTTCATTAAAAACTTGCTGCCAGCAAGGGCCTGATCCAGCCCTCCTGGAAGTCATTGGAAAGCTGTCTATTGACGTCATGGGGACGAGGAGCATACTAATGCATGCAAGTACCTTTACTAATGCGGCCAGTCCTGTTAACAACACCGAAGTTGTTCACAGGATTAACAGCAATCAATCAAGCCCTTTGAAAGGCACATTAAAAGCCAAAGCCTGG